>JAAAKG020036896.1:0-19244 GCA_010014905.2 Druon quercuslanigerum
AATATATATATATATATATATATATATATATATATATATATATATAATTAAATTAACGTAAAAAAAGAAGCCAATATTTTAAATTAGCAAGTGGATTGCAAAAATCTCGCATCGTAACTTCAAGCACACTTCTTGACTGCTCTCACTTGCATCGCAGCGTTGTTCTCTGAGCTTTCAACTGCGTGGCGCTGACATCCAGAAAAAATTCTTAAAGTTTCTGACCGAACGCTTATTAACTGCTACTCAAAGAAGATGCACTTAAAGCCGCCTTCGGCCCATGTAAATTACCCTAATGAAATAAGGCTCACAAATTTAGGTCAAGTTTTGTACCTGAGAAGACAGTCTCATGACTAATGAGTGTTTCCTAAAATTTCCTACGCCAAAATCAAAGAAGGTATTTTTCTAGGATCAGATATTAGAAGCTTCGTAAATGAACACAACTTTTCCAAATGTTTATCGGCGAAAGAAGCAGCAGCATGGGGATCATTCAAAATTGTTGTTAAAAACTTCCCCGGCAATAGAAAATGTAACGACTACAAACGAATTTTGTTGGAAATCTATTGTCTCAATTCTCATCTGGATTTCTTCCCCGACAGCTTGAGTTAAACTAGAGAAGAGCAAGAAGAACGACTACATCAAGGCTTACAAAGGATTAAGATAAACTACAAAGGTTTTTAGGATGAGGGTATGTTGAGCGATCATTGTTGGTCTCCTATACGTGAAACGGTCCCCAAAAAATACAAGCGACGCAGTTCCACCGCACTACATTTCTGATTTTTGATATTTTACGAAATAAAGTAATGATTATTTGTTAAAGCACGAAAAGCGGCTTCTACATACAAAACCGTTAGAAGTTTGTATGAAAGCGTTTAGAGAACTGCAAAGATTGAAGCCTTAAGAATCGTATGAAATTGACTTCATTATCATTTGTAATTACAGATTACTTGTAATATTTTAAGCCTAATACAGATTATAAACAATTTTATATCTAAGGTGCACATATTTTTAAAGTGAATTAATGATATAGAAGATTGTCATTTACAAGCTTTACATGAAAATGAAATTGGATTTGACGTGTAGGGCCTACTGGAGTGTCTTTGATTTCATCTTGAGTTAAGAGGGTGATCAAGCCGCTTTCTATGTTTATTTTTGCACGTGATTTATTGCGACTGTGAGGATTAGGTGTATATATTCCAGCAAAGAATGTACTAGTCTCCAATATTGCGAATACGTCACCATCCAATGTTGATAATACAATTTGTTCCTGGGTAGGAATCGGCCCATAGACTTTATGTTTAACGGCTATTTGAATTGGTTTATCTGCAGGAAAAGTGTATCTTCGAAGTTCGAATAACTGGTGCGAATTCTTATAGGGAATTAATCGAATAATTTCAGGTTGGTCAAGTTTATACTCAATTCCGTTAAAACAGGTTATCGTGGTAGGTGGTACCATAAACCTGGTATGGACTGGAGGAGATCTGCGCCTGGCAGGAAGAGAAGGCTCAGCAGGAGACGAAGAGCTTGGAGGAGAATGTTGTCCAGAAAAATTAGAAGGTTGGCGACGAGGAACACCATAAATAGGTTCACCATTAGGTAAACAGTCAAAAGATAAACTTATCTCTGCAAGAAGAAAGAGGATTACACTTTTATTAAGTACGTTCGTATATCATGATATTTGTATGACGAAATTGGGAAACAAAAATCAGGATATTGAGGTAGGATTCCCCCATAAAGCTTGGTAAAAGCTCAAGCAGCAATATACAGGCAGAATTCTTAAATTCTCAAGAATTTATGTTAAGCAAATGCTCTAGAAAATATGCCCCGCATTTAAGGTCGAACAGAGCATTTATAGAAGACTCAAGAGAATTTAAAGCATTTATTATTCAAACAAATATATCATAATCACTGCATATATTTTTACAAAAGCATTCTAGAGTGGAATTAGCCTATCCTTTTTAAAAATACAGAGTTGCTACAGATGAGGTAATTCCAGAAAAAGTTTATTATTATTATTAAAGTTAATTTGATTTTTAGGGTTTGAAATCGCAACTAATTGGTTAAAAATTAATCTCTTTTGGTCGAGGATTCAAACCATTTTGTTAAAAAAAATCAACTTTTTGATAGAATTCAACTATTTTTTGTATAAAAATAAAATTATTTTTGGTGGAAATATTATCACGGCTCGTATACCTATATATCGGACACTCGCTCGCCTGTTTTACTCCTCTGAGTGGCGTCGTGAGGGTATTGAGACCCTACAGTACTCCCCCCCGAGTGACGTTGCAGTAGTAACGATTTTTTTGCTTCTCATGTGTTTCGTTATAGTAATGATAGTTTCGCAATGTCTTTCATGACGATGATTGATCTGGTAACTTAATGTAAGCGCAGTGACTTGAGAGGTGACAATTAAAATGTTATAACAGACATGCGAGATCCTTGTTCACATTAACGTTGTGAGAAGTTGGTACGTATTCATGGTACCTTAAGATATATTACTAACTTAATTTTTTGCGAAATACGAATGCTTAAGCAACGTGCATCATTGAAAAGAGAGAGCGACATATTCTCTCTTGTAGTTTAAATGCTTTCTAAAAAAATTTGGTATAAACCTTTGGCGTGCGTAATATATAGACATTGCACTTTTTGGAAATTATTCTTAAGATTACTTAGGTGATAATGGTGAAGTTGAAAAGTCGTAGACATTAGGTGGCGAAAGACACTGTCTGTTTTTAGCGTAAGTTTTGATGGGTGAAATTAACCTCATCATATTTGAAATGGTCGAAGTTACAGTGGTGGTAGTGTTGGAAACGCTGGGTATCAAAATGATTTTAGCTAAATCTTCGCGAAAAAAATACGCAATTTTATCATTGACTATAGAGACCGGTCGTGTTGAACCGTTTACATCCATTTCGTATATTCTATCGTTAGTGCGATTGATGATTTTGTGAGGTCCGGTGTACGGACGTTCTAGCGACTTCTTGGCCGTTCCAACGCGAAGAAAAACGTGGGAGCTTGACGTTAGGTCCTTATGGACAAAAGCTCGTTTTTTATATTATTGACCAACTGGAACTGGTTTGGTCAGTCGCATATGTTCTCGAAATTCGCCTAGGAAAATTTTAGGGTCCGGAATAAAGTATTGCGGAAGGACAAATTCTCCGGGAATACGCAATTTGGTACCGTAATGAAATTCGGCTGGAGACGAACGGAACTCCATAAAGTTCGCTTTAAGGCCTAATATGACGGTGGACAGCGATCGTGTTTAATCGCGCTCGGTATGACACATGAGTGCCGCTTTGAGAGAGCGATTCCAACGCTCGATCATTCCGTTTAACGCTGGGTGATATGCCGTAGTTTGGATTCTATGACATCCTGTGAGCTACAATAAGGCTGTAAAGAGTTGCGACTTGAACTGGGATCCTTGATCGGTGGTCAAGGTCTCAGGGGCGCCAAATCGAGAGATCCAGTGATCCACGAATGGACGGCATACAGTTAGCGCTTCGATGTTTTGGAGAGGGATTGCCTCTCGCCATCGTAAAAAACGGTCGATCAGTACGGAAGTGGCCCGACAATGTCCATGTGGTCATGCCTGAATCTTCCATCCGGCGCTACGAAATCTGCCGGTGTTAAATGATTTTGGCGCGTTATTTAAGATTCTTGGCAATCTAAGCAATTCCTGCACCATTTTGCGATATCACGATTCATGTTTGGCCACACGTAACGCTTTCGAATGAGCCGATAGGATGCCTTTTTACTTGGGTGAGGCGGGTTATGAAATAAATCGAACACGCCTTTTCGGAGAGGTTCCGGTATAAAAGGGCGAAGTGTTTCCCCAGTTAGATCACAATAAAGTGACGTGTGTTCGAAGCCCCACTGAATTTTTTTCAAATCCAGTGAGCAATTTGGATCAACGGTAATACGCCTTAGTTTCTGATCATTTTCTTGAGCTTGAGCGAGTTGGATAAGATTCCAGTCGGTGGGTAACCGTATCGACTCGACTCTAGAGAAGGAATCGGCCACGACGTTGTCTGTGCCTGGGAGATATTCTAGTTGTGTTGTGTATTGGGAGATAAACGCGAGTTGTCTTTGCTGGCGCGGAGATGCCTTATCAGATCGTTGAGTAAATGCATAAATTAGTGGCTTGTGGTCAGTGACCACTTTAAAGTTTTGGCCTTCCGAGAAGTATCAAAAATATCGCACGGCCTCGAAAACTGCTGTAAGCTCGCGATCGTACGCGCTACATGCTCGTTGTGCAGGTGAGAACTTCATGAAGAATAAAGCTAGTAGCTTCCACTTGTCGCAGAGTTTTTGTTCAAGAGTGGCCCCCCATTCCGGAGTCTGAAGCGTCTGTATTCAGGCGCGTTTCAGTGTCCGGCGAAGGATGCGCAAGGAGGTTTGCGATCTCAAGGTCCATCCTGGCCTTTGCAAACGCGTCTTCCGCCTCTTGGGTCCACTCGATCTCTCGTCGATCATTTTTACGCGAATCCGAAAAGTAGCCGTTTAATGGTGCTTAAACCTGAGCAACTTGAGGTAGGCTGCGCCGATAAAAATTTACTACGCCTAAAAATGTGCTTAGTTCTACGATAGTTCGAGGCTTTGGAAATTGCGTGATCGCATGTACCTTCTCGGTGATTGGTTTAAAACCATATTCACTTATGTGATGTCCTGGGAATCCTAGTTCGGTTTTTCCGAATTGGCACTTACTAATATTTAGTCGTAACGCGAAATCTTTTAGTCGCTGGAATACTACTCTAAGATGTTTCTCGTTTTTTTCAACATTTGAGGAGGCAACGAGAATGTCATCGACGTAGGCGAATACGTAGTTGAGATCACCCAAAGCACGAAAAATATATCGCTGGAAGGATTGGCTAGCGTTTCGTAGACCGAAGTTCATGAAATTGTATTCAAATAGTCCGAATGGTGTGATTAGCGCCGTGTTAGGTATATCAGCAGGAGCTATCGGAATTTGATGGTAGGCTTTAAAAAGGTCTAGTTTAGAGAAAATCGTTTAGCCATGCAAATTTTCTGAAAAGTCGTGGACGTGTGGAATCGGGTATTTGTCAGTGATAGTGACTGCATTTAGCCTGCGAAAATCCCCGCAAATTCTCCATTCACCATCTATTTGAGAGTTATATGTATGGGTGCTACCCTTGGACTGCTGGAAGGGTGGCAGGCGCCCTATTCAAGCATTTGTTGGAACTGCGTTTCGGCAGCCGCCAGTTTGTCAGGCGACAAACGTCTAGCGCGCTCAAAAATCGGGGGACCCTCAGTCTCAATATGGTGCTGAACGTCACGCACGACTAAGTCAGAGGATTGAGAGAAAGTCGGATCCAATTACTGGATAAGCGACCTCGACTAAGCAAAAGTTCCACGCGAAGTCGCTACGTTGGCTGAGGATAGGAGAAATACGTTTCGTTTCATACGTGGCAATACGTGTGTCATTGGCTGCGAATCGCTCACCATCACTTGATGTTGCTTTGTGTTTTGTGTCTACCGGTAGTAGAGACAGAGCCGATCCTGTATCAATGAGAAAGACGAGCCCGGAATGACGATCATGGATATGAAGGCGCTTAGAAATGACTTTGCCTGAACCCACCGTCTTCATGCAGGAAGGCTTCGTTAGTTTTCCGATGACAAAGATTGTGAAACCCATGTGCACGGTTTTCGGCATCGATAAGCCTTTTGCCTGAATTTTTTATAGTATAAGCAGTATAAGCGTTAGAATTACTACTTTTTAAGCGATCGCGTGTATTCCTATTTTTGGAATTCGTACGACCACGCCCACGTTCGCGTGACCTGCTGGAGTGAGGTCGTTGGAGTTGCTTCGTCAGCTTTTCCAGTTTTTCTGTCAAACGGTTAACTTTGGCTTCAAGACCTTCCGTTGATGTACCGGAAACAGATGCGGAAATGTCAGGTTTGTCGAACTGTTGGCGAGAAGTTACGGACGAAATATTAAGCTTACTAGGACCGGCAGCTTCCGTGACCTTGTCGGCCATTCTGGCTAGGTCATCAAGGCAGTCCACGTTGGACATTGCCAGAATTGCCTTTATTTGATTCGGTAATTTCTCGAGAAAAATAGTTTTTATAAATTCCTCGCTACAGGCATTATCGTTTAAGGATCGCAGGCAATTTAAAATGACGGAAGGCTTCCCGTCTAAAAGAACTTCACCTTTTAGTAGTTGTCCAAGTCGACTCTCAGGCGAAGCGGAAAAACTTGATATGATTCTGGTTTTAATTCGCGTGTGAATATTCGGAGGGCTCGAAGATATTGATAAAATATCTTTAATGTGTGCGACGATTTCATAATCAAGGTTGGCGACGACATAATCTGCTTTCGTTCTCTCAGAAGTTATTTGGGAGGTCGCGAAGGAGGACTCGACTTGAATGAACCATAGTGATGGGTCCTAATGAAAAAATTTAGGGATTTTCGGAACCCTTTGTGTTGCGTCTACACGGCTCTATGTTTGGGTTAACCAGATAATTGCTTCGGCTAGTTGCTCATTCCCGGTGGGGTGACCTACCGGATGTGGATTGTTGCCCTCAATGTCAGGCATTTTATTCAAAGTTACAACCCGATACAAATATAGAGTTAAGTTGCTTTAAATACGACGGCACAAACCAGCAGGGCTGATAACGAGAGTAGGGAAGAGTTGAAAAAGTCACTTAATCCGTTCGTACACCTTTGCTTGTTACAGAATTATTAAATTGTCAAATTTACCAGGTTCGTAAAATTGAAATAAATTTTAACATTTGTCACAAACGTAGCTTAAACGTGTCTTGAAGTGTTATTAATGTGTGACCCGGAATAATGAGCGATGTCATTTGTTGACAGGTTGAGGTTATGGTTCGAGAGTGTAGAATGCATGCGCGTAAAATAGGATGCTCGGTGCATCGAATTAATGCAAATAATTATAAAATAATTTTTGTATTCATAAAAGCTACTTTTATGACATAGATAAAATATTGAACGTGAGAAAAATACATAACCAGGGTACCTTTCTAAACATGTTTCACATGCGAAATTTTCTATGCGCCCACAAAATCTGTTTTTATGGACAAAACACATTTTTTGGTAACTTTTAGTAATTTGGTAATTTGGGTAAATAACAAGGTTGCTGGTGTGACAGGATTGCCTTCCCGATTAGTTTTCAACAATATGCTTGAATTTTGAACTACAAAATTGTTTGTTGTATTTTTAACAAAATATAGAAATTTTTTTACCAAAAAGTTGAACTGTAAACCAAAAAATTTGAATTTTCAACTAAAACAATGTGCAGAGTAGAGTTTCCCTAAAAATTTGAAGACTTAAATTTCCACATAAAAACTCAAACAATTAAAAAAAACTGAGAAAAAAATGATTTTCACTTAAAAAGTAAAATTTATAAAAGATGAATTATCGAATAAGAAGATTAATGTTCTATCAAAAAAGACGAATTTTCAACCAAACGTGAATTAGTCAAATTTTCAGTTAAAAAATTAATTTTTAATCACAAAAATAAATTTTCTCACAAAAAGATTAATTCTTAAAAAGAAGATTAATTTTCTACCATTTGTTCGGAAATTTCAGTACAAATAGCCCCTTTTCCAGAATTTAAAGGTGAAAACATTAATTTTCAAAAAAAAAAATTATTTTTTAAGCGAAAAGCTAAATATCCGAATACAATAATAAGTTTTCTACCCAAAAAGAATGATATTTAGTTAAAAAAAATTAATTAAAAATTCTAAAAAAAACAGTATATTTACCAAAGAGATGATTTTTCAACTTAAGTAATAAATCGCCAACAGAATAATTAATTTTCACCAAAGCCAATTTTTTTAATATATACAATTTTAAGTACTGCTTTCAAGTTTTTTAATTTTAGATTACAGTTCAAAATTAATTATTTTACCAATCATTGGTTTGAATTTTTTGTCTACTATAAAATGTTCTTATAAAAAATGGTTTGTTTTGATTTATTATCTCCAGGTTTTATAAGAAAATTGATAACTATAATATGAATAATTATACCTAATTATTTTAATCTATATTATTTAAATTTCAATTTACTGTTATTATTATCATTATGTTTTTAAAGATAAGTATTGTATGTAACAATAATTAAAGGATGATTTTCAAATTCAATAAACAATTTTAAAATATAAGCTTTTGTTCAGAAAAATCAAAAGAAGAATGTTCTCACGAAGTATGCATCGCTGGAAACAAACTTTTTAAACATTAGTTTCAGCAAATTTAATTAGGTTCATTATTCACCTAATTTTCCTGTTCAGAAAATCATATTTTGATTTAAATTAAAAAATTTTATTTATATATATGCATATACATATATATATTTTTTTATGGAGAAAAACTTTTTTACCGAAATCTACCAAGGGATAAATTGATCAATAATCACTTCCATTTCATTTATATTAAAAGTTTAGTTTTAAATATAATTTGATTTTGAGAGAAGCCCGTCATGTAAAAAAGTATATCAGGTACCGATCTGCGTAAAAAGAAAATATCAGTAGTGACGACTGTCGGTAAATCCAAGAACTAAAGAACCGGTTTTCCGTACAATTTTCCCTGGTTTTTTTTAGATTACTTTTGACTATGCAAACAAAATAATTTGAAATTAGTCATTATTTTATGAGTGATTTGGTTAAAACTATTTGGTGGAAGTTACCGTTTCACCTTATACTGTAAATCTGCCTCTTGATAAAATTTATCAATTTTTGTTTACATAATTTTTATCTAACGCCAGAGAAAAAGTCAAGAAGTTGCTGTATAAGGACCAATTAAAAACAATGGGTTACTGAAAGTGGTATAAAATATAATTAATAATCATAACTTGAAATAAATATCAAAATTGTTAAATCGGCTTTCAACCATTTTTAACTTCAACTATTATTTTCATTTTTGTTTCAATTTTAATTTGATTTTTTTATTTTAATTTTGATTTATTAGGTCTATGAACAATATCCATTGGCTCTTAGTAAATGAAAAGCTTCTTTGCTTTAACAAGTTATTTCTTGAATTTGGATTACAGAATATATTTTTTTTACATAAAAGTCACTTATTGAAATTTCTCAGAATTGAAAATACTGTAATTTCAGCGATTTGAAATAGAAAGTTCTAGAATTTTAAAATTTTAAAATTTTTTTAAAATAATTGTAGATATTTTGTACTATTATATTCACCAATAAAATAAAGAATGACCATAAAGGTAAGTAACAAAGCATAAACGATGGACATCTTTTCCAATCAGGGGAAGAACTGATTGAAGCGTTTAATTAGAATTTTATGACGAGCCTGTGTAATAAATCATAGAATTAATGAGATAGACTATATATTTACATGTGGTATCTTATTCGTTAACTCGCGAAGTACAGGCTACAATTAAGCTTTTATCAGTTTAGGAATTGTGGTTAATTTATCAATGACTAGTTTCTGTAATATTGAGCGATATTTCCAAACAGAACTTAGCTGAAAATAACACTATAAAATAACAAAAAAAAACTAATTTTAAACCTGATTAATTTAACGAAAAAGGTCGAAGTTTTGAGGAAATAGTTGAACACTAAAAGGGAATTATAAATTTTCAAAAAAGAACATTACTTTTCATCCAAATAGAAGAATTTTTATCACGATACACGAATTTTCTACCATATAAATGAATTTTTGTCGCACTAGCTTAATCCTCATTCCACTACTAAAAAAATTAATTTAAAACCAAGCATGGATACATTTTTAACCAAAAAGTTTAATGCTAAAAAAGAAAGATGAATTTTTAACCTTATTCTTGAATTTTCAACGAAAAATGTCATGCTTTAATTTAAAATATCAATTTTTCACCAAAAATAAAGTTTTAAAATTTTGAATAAAGAAAATGAATTTTCAACCAAATAAAATAAAAATTTAGCAAAATAGAATGAATTTCTGAGCAAAGAGATGATTTTTTATGTAAACTAAAGATGCGTGCATTTTCAACCAAGTACTTATATTTATAACAAAAAACCTTTTATTTCAAAATCAACAGGGTAATTTGTAACTTACTTACGCTTACTGCTGCGCTTGCGCATTCCGATTCAGAATTACTTTCCATGACTGCCGGAAACATAATATCACTTCATTATGATTTGACGCTTGAGCGACTGATTGTCAATCGTGCATAATGATTGGAAAAACTCAGAAAAGATAAGTGAGCATAAGCGAATGATAAAGTACAATAAGTTACCGACAAATCATCGACAATCAGCGACAATCACCGTAAATTTTGGGATTTCTTCGAAAGAACTTTGGATAGTTTACATTTCTCGAAATTTTTGACAATTTTAATCGTCCTACGATATTTTTGGACTAACCCCAATAAATTCACGAAAAAATTTAGAAGGCAAAAGTTGCGTTAGATGGGAGCTAGGGGTAAAAATTTATACTCCAATAGAATTGGAGGGTTAAGTATCATAAAACATTCGCTTTTGTATTGGTTGTAAAAACCGATTACTTGTAACATTTAAGCCAAATTCAGATTCCAAACAATTTTATATTTGAGATTTACATTTTTTTTAAAGTGGATTAATGTTGTAGAGGATTGACGTTAGCAAGCTCCACTGTAAAAGTCCATTCGATTTGACGTTTGGGACCTACCGGAATTGAGCTAGGCTCCAATATGCACATACTTCACCATCGGATGATGATAATACAATTTACTCCTGGATTGGCATCGGCCCATAGACTTCATGTTTAAAGGCTATTTCAATTGTTTTATCTACAGGAAAAGTGTATTTTCGAAGTTCGAATATCTGGTGCAGATGCTTATAGGGAAAAAGCCGAAATAATTGAGGTTGCACAAGTTGATATTCCACTTCCTCAAGAGAAGAAATAGTAGTAGGTAGGACATTGAACCTGGCATGGTCAGGAGGAGATCTGGACTTGAGACGAACAGGATGCTCTGCAG
Organism: Druon quercuslanigerum; assembly: GCA_010014905.2. Lineage (NCBI taxonomy): Eukaryota > Metazoa > Arthropoda > Insecta > Hymenoptera > Cynipidae > Druon > Druon quercuslanigerum. The sequence goes on from JAAAKG020036896.1 coordinate 10,932, forward strand.
GAGAAAGAAACATAGATCTAGAACAAAGAGCAGGCTCTGCAGGAGAATAAGAGCTAACAGGAAAATCATGTCTGGCAGGAGAAGATGGTTTGTCAGGAGAAGAGCGCCTGGCAGGAGATGTTTGTCTCTCAAGAAAATTAAAAGCTTGGTGACGAGGAATGCCAGAGATAGGGACGCCATTAGATAAACATTTAAACGGTGAACTTAACTCTGCAAAAAGAAAGAGGATTACAACCAAATTCATGAATCTTTGGGAAAAAAATGAATTCTCAACAGAAAGTATAATAGTCGATAACACAGGCATACGAAAAAAGGTCTTGTCCACCGGACGAGATAAATATTTCTATACGTTTTTGGGGTCGCTGAATCTAAATCCAGGGTTGAACATAGAACTTGTTAGTCATTCTTTGAGCATGGCCGTCAATCTATAGTACAAAATTTTGCTGCCTTGACAGATAGTTTGACGATGACAGCTGCCCCGAACTGGGAGGTGTAGAATGATTCGTTCTGAGATTTATTGAGGTAACGAAGCATGCGCAGGCGCGCTGCCTTATAGCTGGGTGTGAGGGTGTGAGAATGAAGCCGTAGTGTGTCCGACCGACGAGTTGACATAGTCCTCGTTAAAGTCAGAAAGTTCTCATCCTTAGGTCTTTCTCTTTTCAAACATACGTTCAACAAAGACACTGCTTCTTTTTGCTACGTTCTGCGAAAATTGAAAAGATATATCAGGAATGTTTTGGTCTGAAAATAACGTACGAAAAATGGATGCCACACAAAATATGTGCTGCTTGTTCTAAGATGTTACATCGTTGGAATTTTAGCAAAAATTCTATGGAAATAAATTATAACAAACCTATGTTGTGAAAACAGCGATTGCATCAAAAGGATTGTTACTTTTGTATGAATAACGTTATAGGTTTTAACAGGAGAAATAAGCTAAGCTTTGTTTATACCAATTTTGAAATAGTGAAAAAACAGAAAGATCGTGCTGTAATGAGAGAAATTATGATGTAAGAAATGATTCCGATGAAGTAGATGAATCGAGGAAAAACATTGAATCCGAAGAAGAAAATGATTCCGATGAATATAGTGATGAATCGGAGCATAGCGAAAATGACGGCAATTACATCCCAGGTAAAGGCAAGGATAAAGTTTTCCAAGTTACGTCGCAGGAGGAACTGAATGACTTGCTAAGAGATCTAGGGCTGCCAAGCGATAGTGCAGAACTTCTCAAGTCGTTTATGAAAAATTGAACTACCTAGCAAAAAATGTTAAAGTTGATTATTTCCGAAATACTTCACGCAAATAGACGACCCGTCGCTGGTGTATTGTAACGATGTGCAAGGAGTAATGGATGAACTAAACCCAGGTGTTTTAAAGGATGAGGAGTGGTGACTTTTTATTGAAGCTTCTAAAAGAAGTCTCAAGGGAGTATTACTTCACAACACGAATAAGTTCGCTCCTATACCGATTGCTCATTTAACTGTGCTCAATGAAACGAAACAAAATCTCGAATTTGTTTTGAAAAAGATCAAATATTCAGAATTTAATTAGAAAATTTTTGAAGCCTTGAGATTTTTAGGTTTGGTATTAGGGCAATAATTCGGTTTCACAAAAAATCTATGTTTTCTGTGTTTGTGGGATAGTAGGGATGGAAAAAATGACTATAGTAACAAAGAATGGACAACTAGAATTTCATTCGAGCCAGGTTTGCGAAATATTAAGCAAACCCCGTTATTCAATCCAGACAGAGTACGTCTACCTCCTCTCCATATTAAATTGGGTCTCATGAAGCAATTTGTCAAGGCTCTTAAAAAAGAAGGCATATGTTTCGACTATTTACAGCAAAAATTTTCAAATATTTCAGACGCAAAAGTGCATGAGGGTGCTTTTGATAGCCTACAAATCTTCAAAATGTTAAACGATCAGAATTGCATCAAAGTTATGAACAAAAAAAAGCTGCGTGGACGAGTATCAAAAATATTGTGAAAAAGTTTTTCGGTAATCATAAAAGTGAAAACTTTAAGAAAATAGTAGCTGATCTGGTAAACAACTTTGCAAATTGATGAATCTAAAGTTGCACTTCTTGGATTCTCACATAGATTAATTTCCAATGAATTTGGAGGATTACAGTGAGGATCAGGGAGAAATATTCCATCAAGAGATAAAGCAGATGAAACGTAGGTATCAGGGAAGGTGGGATGTGAATATATTAGCAGAATACTATTGGACATTGCAAAGAGTGGTTAATTAAAAGGGTCCAAACGTCACAGAAACCTCCTTCTTCGGACCTTCGAGAAAAAAAGAACAAGATATCATAGGAAAAAATAAAATAAAATTTTCTTTTACGTGTCAGGGACAGTTTTCGGAGTTTAAATTAATTTTTTTCAAGGTTATGCATGGAATGCGACCTCGCCGAGTCAAGTGACCTTTAAATTTGGACTTATTACATTTAAATAAGGTATAATAATTAAGAGGTTTAAATTTTTAATATCTTGGGGGCTTTATTAATATTTTTAATCACAGATTAGTTGTAATATTGTAAGCCAAAATTCAGATTACAAATAATTTTATATCTGGGCTACACATGCTTTTAAAGTTTATTAATGGTATGGAAGATTGTCGTTAACAAGCTTTGCATTAAAATTAAATAGGATTGAACGTAAGGGGCCTACTGGAATCGCGTTGATTTTATCTGGATTTAAGAGGGTAATCAAGCCACTTTCCATGTTTATTTTTGCACGTGATTTATTGCTATTGTGAAGATTAGGTGTATATATTCCAGCAAGCACTTTACTTGTCTCCAGTATTGAAAATACGTCACCATCAGATGTTGATAATACAATTTGTTCTTGGGTTGGCATCGACCTGAAGACTTTATGTTTTATGGCTATTCGAATTTGTATTTCGGCGGGAAATGTGTATCTTCAAAGTTCGAAAAACCTGGGCGGATTTGTATAGGTAGTAAGCCGAATAAATTGACGTTGATCAAGTTTAAATTCAATTCCGTTACGAGAGACTATTACGGTAAATAATACCATGAACCTATTACGGGCTGGAGTAGATCTAGGCCGGTCACGAAGAGAAGGCTCAGTCGGAGACGGACAGCTGGCAGGAGAATAATGTCTTTCAAGAAAATTCGAAGGTTGGCGAAGAGGAACACCAGAAATAGGGGCGCTATCAGTTAAGTGTTGCAACGGTGAACTGACATCTTCAAGATGAAAGAGAATTACATTTTTTATTCAAAACGTTAGTATATCATAAATTTCTTGTGGCAAAATTGCGAATTATTATTTTTATTTTTTCCATGATTCTGTATATAAATATCCTTAAAAATGAAGTGCTATATAATATAATTAGGAATCATAATTTAGGTGTATATTACATCACAATCATTCTTAGGTACATCTTTATCGCGGTGAGATCATTTTTCGCAGGGCATGATTATTCTCGTCGTCCTATGAATATTCAATTCCTCGCGTAAAGGTCCTTTTATTCTACAAGTGATGTAAGATATTTTATCTGAATCGGTCATATGTTATGATTCTTTGGAATTCTTGAAAACTCCTTTTGTTTTTTTTCACGATATTGAGTTACGAGATTTAAATTTTTACACTTTACAACGTAATTGCTGATAATTGAAGATTTCGCCGATTCTATTTCTGTAGATTTTTGTGGATGGAAACATAAGATTCATGTAGGAATCATCTGTTTGAGATATGGTTGATAATTTCGTATGGCCCCTACATTGCGCGTTATTCAGTGGCCATTTGTAGAACTAATTAACTTACTGTGCAGTGGCGTTTTGAACTAACTAACTGCCACTAGTTAGAGGGTGCGATAAAGGATTACCACTCACTTTTCTGGGCCTTAATGGGCTCATATTATGGTGGTTTCGAACAATAGTATATTTTCTTACGAGACAGCAATGGCCCCATTAATGGATTTAGTTGAAATTTAGTATTCAGTATACACATTACTTGAAAGGAATCTCTTTTGAATCAAAGAAGGGGTTTTGGATTTTAGAAAAATGTTTTCTTTAATTTAAAATGTTTTTATTTGATTTCGAAGTCATTTTAAGATATATCAAAAAATTTAAGACAAATTCGATAATAAATTTTTAAAAATTGTTTAATCTCGGGTTATTGTATTCAAATCATCGTTTATTCTGATAAAAACAGTTCAAACAACGAACAATTAGGTTATTAGTTGTGAATCCACTTCCTACTGAAAATAATCAATTTTTGTTTACAAAATTTTTATCTACTCACCGATAAAAACTCAAAAAGTTACTGTACAAGGACCAATAAAAATGTATGCTTTAACTAAAGTTCTATCAAATATAATTAATAATAATGACTTAAAATTATTATTAAAATGGCTAGATTGGCCTTTATATTTTTTTAACTTTGACTTTAATTTTTATTTCAATTTTAATTTTTATTTTATGTTTTAATTTTAACTTTCATTTATTCAGTCGAAGAAAAATATCATTTTGGTCTCTCAGTCAATGGAAAGCTTTTTATTTAAAAAAATTATTTCACTCCTTCCGATAAAAATTCTTCTTAATGTTAAAATGATTTCGTCGATTTTAAAGTTGTTTTTGAGTAAATTAAACAACTTTGTTATAGAACCCGGTTCTTCTATTTTTAAAAATATGTATTTTTCGGTGTTTGTTTCAAATAGTTTGATTTTAAATTTTTATAGTCTATCTAGAAGATTTTTAATTCAAGTTTCTCCAATTCTAAGTATCTATAATTATGAAAGAAGGTAGAATGTTTTTTTCTTATTCATTGTTCAAGGTCTCAATACTTAGGTTTTCAAGATCAAAAATCAATTTTTTTATTCTGAATCATCCTAATTAAAGAGTTTGCGCATATAAAATATCAAAATTACCGAATTTATTATTTATATAACTTAAAATTAGCGCAATTTTCGAATGTAAATTTCTAGAATTTTGAAGAAAATTGTACTTTTCTAAAGGTTCCAAACGAACTTAGTGCGCTGAAGCTATTTTCATTCACTTTTAAAACGCTTCACATAATACGGCGCTTTCACTCACTCACACGGCGTCACACTACACAAAGCGAAAAAACACCACGACACTCACTGCTTTCGCTTTACTTTTTAACACAATCCAAAACGATCCTGGGGACAATAACCTGTTAGAACGAGGTATAATCTATAGATCTTTAAGTAAAAACAACACAACTGACATTATCTGTAATTTATTTGATAACCTTACAAACGTTGCGGTTGACTTACTCCCGTGACCGTAGGTAACGAAGCACCTAAAGGGTCCTAGAAACACACAAGGCCCAAAATGCAAACAAAGCGACGTTGGCGCTTAGTAGTGACGAGAACAGCGTTGCCACAATCAAAATTATTCACACAAGCTAAGCTTGACTTACACTTGCACAAAAACCACTACGTTATAACAAAACGGAGCCAAAATTTTATATACTGAATACAAAACGAATCATATACGATAATCCAAAAGTAAAAATTAAATGGTTAATATTAAAAAAGCTTTTACCTATGTTGCTCATAATTGAAGTTCTATCATTTTTAGGAGAAAATGATATCATCAATAATTTATTTATAATGAAAAAATTACTTAAACACTTTTAAATTTGAATTTGAGAAAGTAAACAGAAGTTATCAAAATAGGTAAAAATAACACGATATTGTGGAATTTTACATTCGCCTTGAGAGATTCCAGTGACGATGTAAAACGCCGCACGTAAAAGTTTTCGCACGCACAATGACGTTGCAGAAATTTTGCAGTGCATGTGGTTCGAGGTTATAGAATATGATTGAAGATCTAACATGATCTAAATCTAAAACATGGTCGCGGAATGTCATGATTTTAATTCTAAAACTATCCGAATGCCGGCAGTGCCGCGAAAATTGTGCAGAATCTTGCACTGAATTCACTCGGCAGGTTATCGATTATAGTAGAAGATCTATTATCTAAACATATAGGATTTTTCTTGGTTTATATAAGGATGCGATAGGTCACGCCTATAAGTGTCCCTAAACCACTTATTGAACTAATAATAACTTTAATTCTCTTTCACAATCACAAAACATCGTTTATTCGATAATCATTACTCTACAAGAGGTCTACGATGCGTCGACTGTCGCGTGTTGCACCAGAGAGAATACGTGTTTTTCCCGCAGGCTATTCCATGGTCTACCGATACATGGTTGCTCGGTTCGCGTGGAGCCTGAAGTCGACGCGGCGCATGCGTGAGTATGCGCGGATGTTTCCCAGTCTAGTGAGTTTGCGATAAGGGTGTTGAGACCATACGGTAGACCCTACAAACATGGGCCTGCAACGCCATCAAGCGTTCAATAGCGGAATTACGAGGATACTGTAATTTCACAACGCTGCTGTAAAACGTATTACACTCCGCGTGTAAAATTACACTAATCGTTGGAAGCTTACATAAAACTTTGTGAAATTACATTTTTATTTTATTTACACTTTAGTGTAAAATTCCCGCAAGAATCAACGGTATTTTTATTTCCTATAATTGTTGTGCGAAAATTACACGTTCATTCTAAATTTCATTCTTTTATGGTAAAATTTCTTTAATGATAACTGTCAATTTACAAGAAAGGTATAATTTTCCCACAGCAATCATAGGAAAAAGTTACAGAAAGCAATTTAATTTTCAGCAATATTTTTTACAGTGTAATTTCCAGTGAAAGAGGTAAGAACATGAATTAACGTAGACTGTAAAGCACAGTATCGTAGTAACAGTGAAAAAATATGGTTCCTTATATTAAAAAGTCGAAGTAACAGTTATTAGTAATATAATTAATTTATATAGATAGCGAAGTACAATCAATTAATTGTACGAAATAGACTTGGAAAAGGGAGAAAAAATAAATTGTGGCATATTCTGAAATGCTTGACTTTATAAAAAATTAATGAACAAAAGCTATTTTTCGGGGTTTGGAAACCCTTACCTTCTTTGAATCCAGAGTTTTGTTTTATATAGTGACAGAAAGTAATGTTTCAGTACGAATAGTTAAAGATAGATTATATCTGTCAATTGTTTAAAAAAATTTAAAAATAAAATTTTTGTGAAAAATTCATCTTTTTCGGCTGAAAGCTAAAATACTTTGTTACATTTTTGTTAAGATCCGCAATTGTTGAACATTCAAATGTTTTTTGAGAATATAATTTTTTTATCCTATTGGCTTGAAAATTCAACAAGTTGGTAAAAAATTTAACTTAAATGCGAAACATTCAATTCTCGAAATTAGAAATAATTGTTTTTCAATGAAAATTTAGCTATTCAATTTTTTGTTCAAAATAGATCTTTTCTAGATTTAAAATTCAACTGTTTTGTTAAAATTTAATCACTTTCGGTAGGGAATTTAAATTTTTTCTTAAAATTTGCATTCTTTGGTTAACTTATATTGTGACCTATGTCAAATAAAATACTTTATTTTTTGTCAAAAAATTTTATATTATATTTTTTATTGAAAATTTATCTTTTGATATATATACAATCCAGCCCATTCGTTAAAAGTTGAACAACTTTCTTCAAAATTGATTTTTCCTTTATAGATGAAAATTTTTTTTTCCTGGAGACTTAAATTTAACTATTCTATGTTCGGTTGGAATTTAATTTTTTTTTACTCAAAACTTGATTGAAAATAAATTTTTTTGCTGAAACTTAATGTTTTCGTTTTGAAAATGTTACTTTTTTATATAGAAAATTCGTTTTTTTGTCTTAATATTTTCACACTTTAGCAGAAAATTCAACTTTTGTAAAGGATCAGTTTTTTCTTATAATGAAAAGTAAATTTTTTAAACTCAAATGTTACTGTTCCATTTTTAATGAAAAATCCATATTTTTGTTTGAAGACTCAACTATTCGGTAGAAAGTTAATGTATTTGGTTAAAATTCGTTTTTGTTTGTAGACAATGAATCTGTTTTGGTTAAAAATTAATTTCTTTTAATATTAAAAATGTTCATTTCGGACAGAATTTTTTGGTTTATTGACTAAAAAATCTTCCTTTATTGAGGATTCATGTATTTAGTTGAAAATAAGTATTGATTTTTTTAAAATTAAAATTCAAATCTTTCCTTGGTTGAAATTTCAACTATTATAATTTTTTTTTGTAAGGACATATTTTATGTTGAAAATTCTCAACTAGTGTTTTGAAAGTTAAACTACGAAAAAGTTTAGATGAAAAAAATTACTTTAGATGAGCAATCGGGGGGGGGGGGGGGGGGGAAAACATTTGGGTCCCAACGAGGGGGGGGGCGGGGGTTCAAAAATTAAAAAAAA
>JAAAKG020036907.1:0-19244 GCA_010014905.2 Druon quercuslanigerum
ATATATCCGAGAATAACCGTCAATTATCACCAACTACGTCTCAAAGTATTATAATGTAAAGTTAAAAATGACGTGTCCTAAATAACAGATTCTTCTTTATGGCTTGCAGTCCGAATAAATTAAAATAAAATTGACCCAAAAACCATTTTTTCGAAATCAAAATTTATTTAATTAAAACACTCCTCTGTCCATTCTTTACGTTTCGCTACTAATGCGTACCTTTTGCAAAAGGTTTTAACCTTAATAATTATATTTGTACAATTTTCAACTTTACGAATAACAATTATGTTAAATAAGTTCGTAGATGGATGTAAATGTTTTACTTTGAGTTTCAGAGGTTAATTAAAAACATTAAATTAATTGCGAAGAGTTAAAAGCAAAAGAATAACAATGTTATTTGGAAGATTTTCCATTTAAAAGTTTTTTTCCTAACTCAAATTTTTAAAAAACGATGAAAATTATATCCAAAAGTTTTAAAAGTTAAAGCGACTTCAACTAGTTAAGAACTACATTTTAAAAAAAGAAGAAACTTTATCGTAGGCTAGGAAGGACGAAGAGAAATTAACAGTTTAGAAATACCTGCAGACAGTGTACGTAATGAACGTCGACAAAACAATGGAAGAGTTTTCATTGAAACTACTGGTGAGGAAGCGCAAAAATAAGTTTAAATTTAACAGTCAGAAACTAAAAGGGTGACATTATTTTATAAAGCTTTGATAAATTTTTATTAAGATCTAGAATTTCAGTGTCTAAATTAACTAAAATCTTTCAACATTTGTTAATAAAAATAGACTTAATAATACGTCGTTAATAACTATTTTTATCTGTAGGTAATATTTTATTATTTTTGAAATGAAAATCAAAATAATTATTAAAATTCCAAGAATGCTGTGACAATCCTGTTTTAAAATTCCAACTTCACAATCTCTTTTGTGTTCAGAACTTCTCGCTTTTAATATCCGGCCAGTTTCACCTACAAAAGCTTTATTTCAACATTTACAGTTAATGGAATAAATAACACCAGATAAATTTGCAATGGAATCTCTGTCTTTCTTTTTCAAAAAATTATCTAAAGTACTTGTGTTTTTAAAATAAACATTGATATTACATATTTTGAGTAAATTCGTCAACCGATGAGATAGACCCTGAATGGACGGTAAGGGAACGTTTAAATTAAATCTATTGTAAGTATCAATAAATTTGTTTTTTATTACTGTTATTGTATATCTCATGAATACGTTCTGTAATAATGTCGTTTACTAACTCAAGCAGATAGTCATTATGCACTAATGTTGTTTGTAATTGATTTAAATTTTCTTTTTTGAATTGGGTATGACTTAATTTAACACATCTATCCACTAAACCTTTTATTAAACCAATTTTATGACAAAATAAATTGTGTGAATTATAGTTTAAGTATCTACTGGACAAAGAAGGCTTTTTGTACCAATTTGTTGCTAAATCACCATTTTGAGTTTTTATAATTTGCAAATCAAGAAAGTTTGTAACATTTTTAATCCCGAATTCAAGGGTAAAATTAATAAAATCTTCAAAACCATTACATGCATTTAAGAAAACTCCGCTCTTGTTAGTAGAAACAACACCTAAAATGTCAACAACATAATGCTTGTACAAATTAAATTTGAAATCTAATAATTGTAAAGCTCTTTTTCAATATCTTGAAAGACCAAATCTGAAACAACTGAAGACAATGGTGAACCCATAGAGCAACCTGAAATTTGTTTATAAAATTTGTTGTTAGAAGAGAAAACAGTATCATTAAAAATCGTTCTCGTAGCTATTAGAAATATATTTTTCGTTATTTTAGTTAAATTATGATTCAAATTAAGTTTTTCCTCAATGCAATACAAAACAAGTTCTAGTGGGATGCTATCAAACATGGACACAACATCTTAAGAAACTGTTGAATGAGTTTTCGGAACAATAACATTTTTTAAACCCATATTTTTGAAGCCCATAGTGACCAAAAGGCTGTTTACTGTGTTGAATTGTATGATGATTTGAAAACAAATGAATCCATTTTTCGACCGACGATATTTATGAATGTTGTATGTTGTATTTATGTGTTATTTGAACAAAATTTCTAGCAACTTTTTATAGCTCTAAAAGATATTTGAGCATTATGGCTACTTAGAAAAGACATAAATTTCAAAAAGTAAACCCTTTTTCTTTCTATATTTATATATTTAAAAAATACAAGGATGACATCTTTCAACATCCATCTCGCAAATGGTTGGCATTTTTTTGGAGCACGGTATGACTTTGAATTGACGAACCAGTGATAGTTCTACACCTCCAAGATACCGATCTCTCCTCCTTTTGTTTCTACTGCGCAGTGTTTTTGTAGCCGGTCGCAGTCGAGAACTCGATCACGAATACATTTGTTTTCTCGAAGTTTTGAGGAGCGATGTCCAGCCTCGAGTGTGCAATGGAGAATGCTCTCTGAAAATTGTATTTCCAGAAAATTTAACACTTCTTATTTCGCATAATTGACTCTATCTCCCTCATAGCGGTCGGCAGGGCAGGTTCGTGGTCTACACCGTAAAAACGACAAATATCGTAATCAGGCAATCTTAGGGCCTCATTAATTTTATAGAGGTAGCCCGTTTCCGCGTGCGTTGGACACTAAGATAGTAGATTTATACATAAAATTCATACACGGTATGCTAATGTAGAAAAGACACCGTTCTGGCATGCGAAATTGAAACCCTCTGTACCGAAATTAGGCTCTGATAAGCTGAGAAAACACAAATTTTTCTCCTTTGACGATATCTGTTTTTTACATTTCTGTCAAAGTTTTCGTACATTCTCTTGACGGGTAATGGATTTCTCGGCCACCTGTTCGCAAATACCTTGTTCAACGCCATATCAATCTCTCCTGTGCACTTATTTACTATATTTAGAATACTCTTAAGTTTGCTCTTACAAAAAGCATAGATCTTCTCTTTATACATTTAAGATACACGAGTGACCTTATCCTCGCGATAATTAGTGTCGCCACATAGGTATCCAGAAGAATTTTGTAGTGAAGATGATAGAGGTCGAAATGCGATGCAAAAACTCAGAGGAATTATAAAATCGCCGTGAGAGACGCCCGTTTTGAAGCTGACATTGTTTGATTCCATACGGTAATTTACAGATGAGATAGTCAATCTTTTTTTCCGAAGAAGCACAAATCTCTCTATATATCTCCTCTCTATATATTCTGCATAAATCTCAGCAGCTTTGTCTAGATCAGTGCGTGATTGAAGATTCTCAGTTCTTGGACGAACTGTCAAACCCGTGTTTGGTTGATGCAAGCACCTTTTGGTCTGTTGATACATGTCGGTTTTATTCTATGATTTGAATCAGCCAAAGCTCTCGTAGCAATATAAACTAAACAATTGATGGTTCAAACGCCGTAATCCTTAGAGATATCCTTACAAAGGGAGGCAACCATTTCAGCCCGATTTTGTGGTTTAGGAGGAACCTGCATGTCAATATTCCTCATTGTCCTGAATTCGCTAACATCTTTCAAAAGGTGCCTGTCTTAATGTATTTTCCTTATCTTCATCTGCAGCTTGTTTAATCAGCGGTCGGGGATGTTCTCCGCATACATTCTTATTTTTCAAGTGGTAGGCTCGTTCATTTCCTAATGACTGATGCGAAGCGTGCTGAAGCTCTGGGTGTATCTGGCACTAACACAGTGTCCATACGCGCCATGAAGCCTCCGTGAGCAAGGACAATGCGGGCAGCCTACCACTGTAGCAGGTCATCCTTTTCTTGTTTGGTACACTTAATTTGGGCATTTTGCGTGTTTTTCGTTGTTTTCCATATAAATTACTTTCAGCACCTCGAACTCCAGGTTGATCAGCACTGTTTGTCAACACATTGTCGGGTGCTCTACGTGTTTCATCTTTTCGAACTGCAACTACAACCTTTTAATGGTTTACTGGTGTCATCGTTGTTCCCACGAGCAGCTAGGGAAATATTTTATTCACCCTCGTAGGGCCCCAGAGATTTAGCCGCTAAGCAGTAATATATTTATAGATAAAGATTTTTTATGCGTAATAATATTATTTTAAGATAATAATTATAAATTCATGAATCAAATACATGAAGAAATAAAATTAATTATTAAAAATAAACAAATAAAAATTAATAATATAATAATATAAATTGATTTACACTGGGTTTCCGCTTAACCGAATCCGGATATACCGGAAAAGGTGGCCTAAGGGTGCAAGACAGATGCTCTTGCAAGATCACTGTATTTGCTAAGTTCAGGTTTCGGCACAGTAAGAAGCCACAAGCAAGAATTAAAATAATAACAGTGCTGTAAATAAACATCATGGATAATGCGACCTGTCGAATTCTGGAGGGGTGAGATCTGCAATCCCTGATCGACACTTTTAAAAGTAAGCATCCAAATCATAACCTAAAATGTATACGTAAACGCACGTTTTAAAACTTTGATTTTTGTTAATACCTCGTGAATAAAATAGTTCAATTGTCAATTTATCGCAGAGTACACAACTTTATATTTCGTTTCGTAGAGCATGGCATTGATAAAGATGCGTTAGAGGCAAGTAAAAGTTAAAGTAAACACTGCAAACACATGGCTCTATTTAGCATATGAAAATCTTCGCTCAGTTAAAACATTATATATTATTTTTGATGTAAAAGGACAATCGTTTGACATTTGGGATTAATACGCCTATATAAAATGTAGCAATATTTCTATTTTCATATTCTGGACTCCCGCATAAAGTCGCGGAATAGAAGACTTAAGGTGCATGCTTTTGTTCATGTTAATAACCTTTCATGCCCCGATATCTAGGGGCCTTAGCTCGTCCTTAGTCTATAAAATTACCCAAATGTGTAGGGTACTACCGAGACTATATACATGTTCGTTGCGCATGCGTTGTTTCTCGTCGACACTCGGTAGTAGCAAATAAGTCAGATAAGACGTGGTACTTGCATTGAAGAGCATTATTTATAGTTTTTACATCCTGATTAAACAATGTGGCACTCCACGGTGGGCGTTCCTTTGTAAGCGTTCTTAGGGCGCTCCAAAGCTCCTTAAAGGTGTTTAAGTACTTTGCACGTAAACTTACTTTGGTTTGGGCGGGCGTTTACAGTAACTGAAGGGTTTTGGCAAAGCATAGGCCATAGGTCATCAACATAGGTCAGATAAAAAAATGTGATTTTCTTTTAACTTTCTCTCTCTCTCTCCACTCTATACTGTCTTAGATGCAGATAGTATCCGTAATCTGTCATAAATATGGTTCCTGATGGTCGGTAGCTTCATATTATTGAGTGTGTCTTGACGGATTCTCAGTTCGCGCACAAATTGTCACGACATGCCAGTTAAATTTTTGTCAAATATTATAGTGAATCACACATTCAATGCGGAACGTGTACTGTCTTGCGCAGACTATGTTTGTGCTTAGTTAATGCATTCGTCGTTTTGTCGTATGATCAGCCGTTAGTTTATCTAACGGTTTGCGTGCGTTAAAGTTCTCGCTGCATCATACACATTACACTTGCTGGTCCAGATGCCGGACCCTTTGTTTTGCTAAGAGCCAGAAACATGTTTAGATGACAATTGCTCCCAGTGGAACTCTGCAGTGTTTGTTTAACCATTTGTTTAAACCCATACTCGGGTTGCGAATAGAGGATCCCTGTGAAGATGGTTACGATAATTATTAAGCAGTCGGGGACAATTTTTCGTGCATGGTACTTTAGGAATAAACCTCACCCGGAGACGTGAGAGCCGTGCCGAAAGCTGAATGTCACCTGAACGTGGGAACAGCACTATAACGAGTTGTCAAACAATACCGATCACCCTAAAGTTCAGGTCACCCACATTCAGCCTTTACGACATCAGGTCGACTACCTCTTGAAGAAAGTACGCGGAGCGCTTCCCCAACCACTATATGAGCAAGGTGCAGACGATGACAAGAAAGTGAAATTGAGACAAACCGCGCAAAGAAGGCCCCTCTTGAGAGATAATTTCGATTGCAGTACAAGAAGGAACATTAACCTCCAGGTTTCCTCTAAGCTCCCTAGACCTGGCTGAAAGAGATACCTTTCTTCGTGAGGATATATCGAAAGATCCTGACATTTGGAGCATCATTTGTAGAGTATATGATGCCCAAATAAGTAGAGAGCTAATGAAAAATAATAATATCATTCGGTTCAAGGAGTTTCGCAAAAGCCTAATAACTTATGAGAAGAACTGGCCGTCAATCACTGCCGAAGACGTGAAAAGAGCATTTAGGTGTACAAAGAATTTTTCACTGCAGAAACAGATTTTATCAAAAAATTGCGGCGAAGGAGCTTACTTTTCCGCACCAACATCTGGACCTCATATTTACCTCATATTTAAAGTTAATAAGATCTTTAGAGCTATCAAATTTGATAGAATTGTTCAATGATTTGTGCCTGTGCGGAAAGAAATATTAACGCTCTTTCCGATTCGCTGTGAGGTAAAAGAAAAATATAAATTTAATCCCAAGCGAAAGTACGACGATGCGTTATGTAGGATTCTTTAAAATACGTGTTAGTCACATGCCGGGCGATTATTTCCGCCATTTGAAGTACAAAAATGTATCTCCTCAAATTGCATGCAAACCTATATTTAGAAGATTGTGGGTTCTGGAGCGTGGCTTGTTAACAATTAAAGCTGGATTTAAACGTAAATAATAATTTTGATTATTCAAAAAATTAAAGCTTTGAAGAAAAAGGATTCTGTGAAAAAACATAAGTAATCTTTTTTACGGTTTCCATAACTTGCTGGTAGGTAGTCTCGATAATTATGCCTAAATAAGGGATAAAGCGTTATTCAAGAGAGCAGACATACATTAAAAAGGACGCTTACCTAATGCTGCCTAATCCGTGGAAGCAAACACTTATTACTTTCCCTTTGATTACTAATCGAAGAATTAAAAAATTCGTAACCTCACTTAGGTGTGGAATCTGGAGTGTATCGGATCTCCCAAACCTTCATGTTTCAACTGAGAACTAAATTTTCAATTAAAGAAGGGTTTTCCAGCGGCATCGCGGACACAGCACAATTAACCTTTTTTAGGATTAAAAATTATAATTTATGAGAATAAAAGGTCTCGATATTGTTAAGAAATTTAGAAATTAGAATATCTTAAATCCCTTTGTAGACGGTCGTTGATCCCAGGATTTTTCTTTCGTGAGCCCGCTAAATTATTTGGTGCCTCACGTGACGTCACCCTGAAAGCGAGATAAGTCGTTGAAGACTAGAAAAAGGGCTTAATTGTGTGAAGTGAATATCGAGAACCTTACACCACAGCCAACTCTAAACAGATATGAAATTCTGGTATCAGTTAAAGATTCGATACAAATTTGTCACGGCATTGCAAGATGTGCGAGCAATACGGCTGAAAAATAAGTGTAGCAAGCTGCCGAGAGAATCTACTAATTAACAGATATGTCTGCATAGACGCAGCTGCCCATAGGGTTTTCATCAACTTGGAGGACAAAAGCTTACTGTCATTTCCAAAGTTTAAAGTGTGACAACGAACAACGTCACCTTCCAGAGTATTCTGCCACTATAACTCGCACTAGGAAATTATCCTCGATACCTCGTCGGCAACAGTAATCATAGCGTGCATAAGGTCACTCATATATTTGATGTGGAAGATATGAAGATCTCTGCTTCTGATGCAAGCAATTTCAAACTCTGTTCTGAACATGTCAGGAGGTACACAGGAGATATTCGCACGTGCCTTGGATGGAACGGGTGTGCCAATATTTATCTGAAGAATGGAAAGATTACTGTCGTTTCCGAGGACCCTGTGCTCCTGGATATAAGTTCTATTAGGTATCTTGACACGGGATATATACCTGTTCGAGCCTTAGAGCCGCATTTAGAACATAACATTTGGAAGCTGTTTTTTCAAAGAAGATACAAAGGTCTTCTTTGATGGATTTGATATTTAAATCTATCAGCGATGAACAAAGTATCTGTAACTAACATTCTTGCCGTTCTGATTCTATGACACTCGTTTGGGGTGGTTCCGTAAACAAAGAACGGGGTTACGGCCTTTGCTGTCGCCACGCGTAACATCATGCATATACATAAGAGCTTGGATATTAATTCCTCCATTTCGCGGTGATACATCACATGCCGACAATACGGACGCGGTCTTCTGTATCTTTAATGTCTCGATAATCAAATTGTTCTAAGTACAGGTTAAATATTTGCACATGGCAGATATCCTCTCCTTAAAACGGTCAGAAAACATGAGATTAATGGCGGCCGAGAAACTCGTCCTGAAGTTTAAGATGAAAAGTAAGAAAAGTGCATTAATCCACCTGGAACTGTCACGTCATTCCTTGTGGAAGCAACAAACTTTCGTTTTCCTCCGATCATTAGGTCTTAATTCAGGCACAGACAGTTTCATGATGGTATGCCAGAGTGATGTCATTTCTACCTTAGTATACCGGGACCACATATTACGTCAAGAGGTATATAATGCGGCCCTAATAGAGCTTTATTACCATCGCTGTCGCTATTGCGGTATAGGCTGCTACTCTACTCTGCCAAACCTTAAAGGCGTACCTCGTGCTAAAAACATGCAAAGGCACTAGCGTGATAAAAATAATATTAAGATGGTTTTATTAAATAAGGTGCAAGCTAACAAGTTGTGTAAAGCACACTAGACTTGTCCTTGTGGTTATATGCGTAACCAGATCCGTGCTACTGCTGAGATAATTCTGTATATAACACGTTTAATATTATTTTACATATACAGATCTCGAAGACCTTTAATATACAACAAGATATTGATAATGGTATGTGATCAATCTTTTCTAACAAATTATGATGATCGCTTCGACTTAGTACTAATTGAAGGCTGAAGCGGGGTTATTTCAGAGTTGCTAAGTACCTCTTAGGCCTCGCCCTTTTCTTTAGTTCAGGAGCTTGCGTGATAAGTAAAAAAGATGAACCCCATTTGACGCGGCAGTTTGGCAATGAGACACTATCGAAGACTTTACGCGGTACAAACAATTATGCGATTTATTTATATATTCTGTTATATACCAACTTCTTCCAATGATAATGCAATTCAGAAGCTACCAATCCGATGGAAAAAATGCCTTAATTGCATTGGAACACATGTTGAAAATAATAATTTTTACTTTGTGAACATTTTTATTTAACAAAAATTCAATAAAAATCCGGTTTATATGGACTGTTCCTCGTATATCTAGAATTTTTGAGTCAATTATTTGGAGTTTAATTTTTTTAAGTGGATTTTGAATCAAAAATACATATAAAAATTATGTTATATAACACATACATGTATGCGACGGTTTTTCTTCCCTGTGAAGCAAGTCTGAAGTTTCCCTTTTCAGCTCGCAGGCATTTAATGGCCTATATATCCTTGGCGTAAAAAATTTTGACATCATATATAGTCATATATAATGGCCATTACATATCTATGAAGTAATAATTTTTAACAGCATACATATACATAGCATACATATACATAGCATACATATACATATACATACCTACGGCTTTGAATTTGGGTACTTAAGGTCGGCTTGATAGGCGTGACAAGTGCGGCCTTATCCAAACAAATCGTCGTCAATAATGTGCCTTTTTTCTTCCTTGTGCATTATTTACTATTACGTTAAATAAAAGAATGCAAAAAAAAATTTCTTATTTAATTGGGTCACAATTTGTTAAGAGCAATCAATTTATTTAAACAGTTAGGGTGTAATTCCATCAGGAAGAAAATAATAATAAGCGTCATATTTGAGCACCCTAAAGAGAGGAAACTAACGCACAAATATTTTTTTTTTTTTTTTTTTAGTTCTTTTACACCAATCGATAGTTTATTATTTGCCATTTTAGAATAAAAAATTATTCTATACGAAAAATTCGAATTTTTATGAAACTGAATAGTAAAGCTGTCTTATAAAATTCTTGTGTTAGCCCACCTCTTCAATGGCTCCTCCAGTAAAACGAAGCAATCGCGTGCTAAATCTCTTTCTACATGGCCGGTCACATTAGGTATTTCAAGAGATCTGAAAAAAATAAAATTGTTTAAGCCACGCATGAGTACTTAATTCTGTAAACTATTGAAAAATGTGTATAAATGTTTAAATAAATAATAATCGTTTCCTAAGTTAAAAGTTTTTTAAAACATACTTCGGTCATGCCTGTTTAAAATAAAATTTTTAAGGAAGAAGGATTTAAGAACCAATTTCGAAGAAGTTTATTGAAAATATATATAATGTTATAGAATCATAAAAGATCAATAAAAAAAATAATTTCACTTGTTCTGCGTGTGATTTGATTTCTGCGAATTTCAAACAAGTCACCTAACTTTTTTAATCACGCAGTGAATATTTGATGCATGACTTGTCACCGCTGCATTTTTAAAGTAATGCTATGCAATAGGCTCACGAGCATTACTCAGGCCAAAAAAACTTTTTGGTGGATTTTTAATCTTCTAGTTCTCATTTTGGCATTATCGGCTATCTGCAAAGGTGGTGTTACTGAAGCAGGTGGTATATTCAATGGAGGATTTAGTTCTTCTTCTTTCTGACAATAAGCTTTATATCCCCCTTTGCGTAAAAATATCGAAAATACCGTAGCATTTCAGAAGCACACGAACACGAACTAAGGAAGTGATTTCCTGGAAACACCTATCCGGGTAGAACCTGCGCATTAACTCCTTTTTCCTTAGTGATTTCTTTGAAAAACATATTAGGGGAAGACTTGTCTTGTGGAACTTTGACGCATCTCATATTTTTTTGGCAGTGATTTCATAGGAAGAAATTTTCCGGGAAGACCAATGTTTTAATGTTTCGTCTGAGCATCTCATGTTTTTTTCAGGTGGAAAGTGATTTTCCGGGATGATTTATCGAATATGACCAAAGCCGAACATCTAGATTTATAAATGGGGGAAGGGATGTCATTCATTTCCTCTACCAGAATCGTTGTGGAAAGGAATTTCCAGGGAAGCCTTGTCATTTGAGAAGAGATTTTCCAGTTTTTCTTTAAAAGGTAATATTTAACTTTTCCGAGATATTTAAATAGATTTACAGAGAATTCTGCTGAACTTAAGATATTTCTACACGATATAAGAGAATTTTGCTAACTAAAGAAAATTCGGGTAATTCTAATAAATTCAAGAAAATATTGCCCGACTTAAAAGTATTCTACTGCATTGAAAAGAATTTGACATAATTCAAGAGATTTTTTTCAAATTCAAAAGAATTATAAATAATTTGAGAGAACTTAGCTAAATTCAAGAGAATTGTACATAATTTTACCGTATTTAAGGAAATTCTTAATATCTAGAGAGAATTATATAGGATTATGCTAAACTAAAAAGAATTCTTAAGAATTGAAAAGAATTCTGTTGAATTGAAAAAAATACTATAAAATTCAAGATGGTTTTCTTGAAAGAAGAGATACATTTTAATTTTTATATCTCGACGAAATGTGAAACTGCATTAAAGAGTCACAACCCACTTGAACAGCGCATGCTTGGGAAATTGTACGAGCTAAACTCGTTCCCTTTTCTATGAAGTATATTTTATATGTCCTTGCTGCAATATCTTGCCTATTTCACAGTGCATGACGCAGACCTCTTTATACAATAATAGCAGCCTATCTAGGTAGACCATGGAGAAGAACGGGCGCACTCAAACTGCGCCTGCAGACCCGTCGATAGCTCTTCTCTACGTCTAATGCCGTAGAATTTATCATGAAGGGACTTTTCAGCATGTTCTCTCAGTAGAGGCGAATTTTCTGCTTTCTATGCATGATATTTGAGAACCAAAGGTGTTAGTAATCCTAGGCCATGTGTTGTGTCGGTCGAATCAAATGGGAGACCAAGCTCTTCTGCAGCCCTATCAGTGGCTCGTTATAGAAACACCGCAACATTAACGACTTCGTCTTGATGTACGAGTCGCCTTAAAAAGTATGTACTTTTTAGAAATGTGGAAAAAGCGAGAAACGTTCTTTGATGAAGATACTCTAAGCTCAGCAAACGGCTACCCACTTTTTCTCGAGAGAGGGATATACAAGGTACGGAAGATCCAAGATGAAGATTTCGATGGATTGTCATCATATTGTGTGTACTTCGGTCAAGTTGTTTCAAGTCGTTGACGATCATTTTACTGCACCAATTGTGTAGATCAGTATAGGAATGGCCTTTTAATGGATTTTAAAGTGCTTTTTTGAAATGGCAAAGAGTTTAAGGTCGTCCATGTATAAAAGGTGCTTAACCTCAAATTCGCTTCTGTAAGGTGGGCCACATAGGTATCAAAAGTTTTTGACTTCAAACAAAATAGATAGAGGCAAGAAGGAGATGCAGAATAGTATCGGAGTTAAAGTATCTCCTTGTATACGCTCTTTCATATATCTCACTATATTTGGATGCACCTCCAGGCCATGCAACTCCAAGGCATCGACAGATTACGTCGATATCTGATGGAATTCTCGGTAATAAACCTGTCTATTAACAGGTTCTCTCTGCAACCTGCCAGTCCTTTCTTGCATTCACGTTTAAAAAAAAACAATCCTTATTTTCGAACCTGCGCCTCCGCAATTCCACATACCGGGTCGGATAACATTGCTCGCAACTTGTTGCGGTGTTATATTCTACTATCATCGGGAAAATTATAGACCTACGCATTTACCAAGGGACAACTTAAAGGCATTATTTTTTTTCTCAAGTTTGTTAACTGCCATTTGTTCATAAAAGTTTCCGTTATATTTATGAATGTTTTCAAAATTTTTCCATTGCCTCTTGTTTAAAAAATAACGCTCTAAACTTTAAACTTTTTAAATATACCAGATGCCTAAAATTTTCTCACCGATAATAAATAATATTCTCCTTTCAAAAATTATTAAAAGGTTTAAAATTTCTGCGAATCAAAAAAAAAAAAAAAAAGAAACCAGCATGTTTCGTTGAAAATTGGACTCCATACATATTTAATTAAGAACAAATATCATAAAGAGTTTTCCTAAAGTAACGGGAAGTCACTTACTTAGTAGGAAACAGTGTTAATACACGATTAAATTGTTTTGTACCACTGTATACTCTTTTCAGTTTTAATATCAAAATCACAAAAAAAAATTTAATGTTTTCAACTCAATTTTATAGAATCTTGTATTAAACGGTAAGCTTAATATTTCTACGTGCACAGCTAAACGGCTTGGAGCAGGCCTATTGATGTTGAAAAATAAAGTACAAATTGTAGTTCTTTCGTATTTGTTTCTTATTCTGTATTAAATTCTATTCTTAGTTGCGCTGAAACATATATTATTTCAATAAATTTATATTATTTCAATTAATAATATGCATGGAAATTGAAACATACTTATTATATTCTTATTGTCTTGTTTTCACAATTTTTATTTTTATTTATAATCTTGTTTTTCACGATTGAAAGGAAAACTACGCTTCGTTTCGAAAAAATATTCGTAAAAATTGGTAATTATTTCTTGGTTGAATAAATTTTGTCTCATTTTTTCTTGTTGCTTGTATCGGTTGTACACAATTTTTTTTTCCCATGTTGCTCTTTACAAATAAAAGAAAAACTACTTATCCTATAAAAAAAATAATTCATGTCAAATTTGTAGTTTTTTTAGGCAAAAAATTTATTAGTTTTTTGCTACCATAATTTGAAATTTTTGATTTTTTTAAAGCAAATTCAAAAAGTTGCTTAGAAATTCTTATAAAGCCTTGAAAAACTAACGTTTTCTTGTATTGAATTTTTTCTAGAGATTTTTGGCTTTACATTTTCATTTACGTTTGGTTTTTTAGCTTTTGAAACTGCTATAAAACAAGAGTTTAAGGTCGTGCATGTATAAAAGGTGCTTAACCTCAAATTCGCTTCTGTAAGGCGGGCCACATAGGTATCCAAAGTTTTTGCCTTATAAGAAAATAGATAGAGGCAAGAAGGAGATGCAGAAAAGTATCGGAGTTAGAGAATCTCCTTGGAAGACCCTCTTCTTACATGTGATATAGCTTTTAGTCACTGTCTTTTGTCAGATGTTTTGAAAAATCTTGTCCGCCACAAGAGGATACGCTCTTTCATATGTCTCACTATATTCGAATGGACCTCTAGGCCATGCAACTCCAAGGTATCGACAGATTAAGTCGATATGTGCCAGTCCTCTCTTGCATTCACGTTTTTAAAAAAACAATCCTTATTTTCGAGCCTGCGCCTCCAAAATTCCACATACCGAGTCTGATAACATTGCTCGCAACTTCATATTAGTGTAACTTTAAGACAAAAAAACACAATTGCACTTTGAATTTGAATTGTATTCCAAAATCATTCTGAATATATTCTTACAAAGAAAGTTTTTTTCACAAATACTAATTTTTAAAAAGGCATCGTGCTTACAGACAGCCATTCATACATACATACAGACATACAACCAGACATACATACATCCATACAAAAATTAAGACAGACATACAGACAGACACATTCGTAAGAACTTGTTTTTCTGATTTGGAGGGTGGCTTAATGCGATATCAAGGGATCAAACCCTAGTAAAAATGCTTAATAGTTTATCAATAAAAACTATTTAAAACCGTATATAGTGTATAAGTGTTTCTTAAGAGCCTTTTTATTTTAATTTGGTTTCTCATAGCTTGTATTAGGCATTTGAACGGCTAATGGAACTAAAATGAACTTGAATTTTTTTTAATTGGCTCTACTAGGCACTGATATGCTCTAAAAACACGACTGGGATTATTACGAAGTGCAATATGCTTTTCTATGTGGCTCTTTGAGGTTTTTAATAGTGAAGTGAAATTTAATTTATGGAACTAAAATTCGAAGATCTGCTTTAAAAGTGGCCCTAAAGGAAATCTATTATGTTCTGCCTTTTCACTAATGACACAAGGTCAAAATTACTGGTATAACGGGTACTGCTAGGAATTTGAGCGTCTAACAAAAATTAACCTGATTAGGATGAAACTCAAGACAGTGCCACATTCCAGCCTTGGAAACCACGAGCCCAATGTGTACATACACGTAAGATGCACACACGGGCGCATAGTTCACAAGGAACGAAAGTGAGAATAAGACTTACCGAAACGGCTTTTGCATTACTTCAGGAACATAGGATGTCCTTTCGAAGGATTCCTTGATAGGGTTGCCTCCCTGAAAGACAAACACCTCATTGTTCCCGGCCGCTGGTCAGTCCGGGTTTCTCAGTACGTAACGCACAGAGGAAGCACTGCGAACTTTTAGATGCTCTGTGCGTCGGAGCCTCGATGCCAGCTTCTCGCTTAGCTCCACGCAGGCCTTCAGATGACCCCTGAAGGTCCGCTTCGTCAAATTCACCTTAATATTGTTCGATGAAATATAACCAAAGTAATTGCGAACGGCCTCCTTTATTTCCTCTACTTCGGTTGTTGTGTCGAGCTCTAGGACCACGACCTCCATACGTGGGACGAGCTCAAGTAGGGAATTATCTGCACCGACGCCCTCCTTAATAGCTGACGACAACTTAGTCCTGCCGTCTGCTGAAGGTTTCACCTTGATGGAGGATTTCACATTACCTCGGCTCTCTGACTCCCCTGATTTCACACTAAGGGATTCAGGTTTTATCTTTTGTTTGAGGTCCTTCAAGACCTCAGCGTAGATTAGACTGTCGGCCGGCTTTCTTAAAATCGCCTCGGGTCGAGCTCGCCTCTGCATCATTTTCTGCTTCCTCGTACTTTTGGAAGCAGTATCTAACTTTATCTCCGCCCTTTTTGGTTTCGAGGTCGTGGCCGCCGTAGCGTTTTCGATCCTCGGCTTCTTGCTCCTTGGCTTAGAGTTACTTGCCTACACAGGACACAGAGTGAACACCATATCTCGCTTCCCAGTTTGGGGATTGGGAGTATGCATATCTTCGTCTGTTTGAGTACCGCTTTGGCTTGTATCTCGTCTAGAATTTTCTTTCACTGCAAGGAAACTTTCTCTTGCCCTTTGACTGAAAATTTTGGCAACAGCTTCTGGTATGTACTTAAAGTTCACTCTAGCTTCTCGTATTGTAACATCGGCTTTTTCCGCTATCTCTTCTGCTTTAGTAATTCCTTCCTTTATTGGAGGGACTATCATTTGCCATCTTTGGCAGTACTTCTTCATTTCCCAAAAACGCTTTGTTGCTCCTTAATGTAAGCGTGTGCGTCACCGATGTTGGTCGAGCCGAAGTGTACATAGGCTCTAACCTCCGACTCAAAACACGGGAAAGCATCCCCCTCTATGCCCAGTGGACCACCCAACTCCTCACATATACTATTGTTCATTTTCTCTTGATTGTTCGCCATATTGCTCCCTCGAGTAGCTAGGGAAGTAAAAGCCTATCCTCACCGAGCCCCGCATGCGGGGATAAAGTCTATGTATTCTAGGAGACGACCCGGTATTTTAGAGACACCGTTCGAGACAGCACTCCCTGGTACCACTCAGTCCTCGGCACGGATTTTCACGTCTTGACTTGAAGGGTCCAAGTGTCTCTGTTCCGCGCGGCCTATTTTATTTCAGCCCTTCCCAGTGTTTCTAGTGAGCATTCCCTTATACGCCACCCGAGAACGCGCAGAGTAAAGGTAGCACCTCCTCTCTACCACAGTCCACTGCGATGGTACTTAACCTATTAGGTACTGCTTCTTCGCGAATGGTACTATTGGTAATATTGCTGTTTTAAGAGGTTCTATTAGGATTTCTAGCGGAAAATCGGGATTGAATTAATCAAAGTTCAAACTTAAAGTAATGGTTTTAAAGTGGCTCTAGGAGGTACGTACTAGGCGTTGCTTTCTCACGAATTTCACAAGTTTAAAATTGCTGTTCTAAAAGGTCCTATTAGGATTTCTAATGGCACATTGGAACACAATAATTCAGGTTTAAAAAATGCCGCTAAAGCAATTAATCCTTAAAGGTGGTTCTATTAGCTATCTATTAGGTTGTATTTTATCGAAAGTTGAACCAGTACAAAATTGCTTCTGTAATAGGCTCTATTGGAATTGTTAGTAAATAATTAGAATTAAATTATTTGGATTTAAATTCTGAGTTCCTTGATAAAAAATAATCTATATTCGTTAAACAAGTTTTGTACTATGTGCATTGTGAAAAATAATACTAAAATTTAAAAAAGTTGTAACTTGTAGCAGATATACTTTTAACACTTATACATAACTTATAAATATTTTCAATTATTGATCAGGAATTGTTATTTTTATTTGAAAGCCAAGTTAAAAAGATTTTTTCCTGTAGTTGGAGGAGAGGACCCGAATATTAGATATACTTGTAATATAGCATAGCGGGGTTTCAGCTAAACTTAGAGGCCCACGCTTTTAGTTCTATCACTAACTTGCAAGCCTTGAAGAAAAAGTAATTGCGTGGTAAAATTAATTTTTCATTGTGCTTCTAAATATTATAAGCGAACTTTTTGTGAAATCGGTGGTGGTCGAGTTTTTGGAAGGGAAGTCTGTAAAGCCTATTTATTATGTTCTCATAATATGAGAAAGCTGTTGTGCTTATAACACACTCCATATGCGCGGGGGGAAACTGGTTGCAAAAGGGTTTGTGACTGATGAAAAAACTAAATATATCTAACTAACTGTACATTCATACTTCGGAAAAATAGAATAAACTTTTACATCAAAAATAATACTTTATCTTGCATTTTATTAGCGATTTCCTGGGGAATCTCATATTATAAGAATAGTTTGATGAGTTTGGAAAAATCACTTTTTTACATTTTTCGTATTTTCAGCGAAAAAAAATGATAAAATTTTTCATTTCAGCACCTTATGGTTAACAAAATACTTTTTAAAATGGCGTATATTACTTTTATATTAAGTCCATAGAATTCTTTCGATAACATCAAACAGAGTTGATATCTTATATTTGGATACTCTCCTCAATTAAAATGTCTTTTAATTGTACTGCTCTATATTTTTTATACGTTTTAGATAGTTATTAAATCATTTTTGTACTTGATTTTATTGATTATTTATTAGTATTGGATAATTTTTAAATGTTTAAATTATTTAAAGAGAAAAAGTTTTGAGTGCATTCTAAAATAAGTGAAATTCGATTTTACATTTCAAATACTTCAAAATATTTTGTTAATTGCTGTTAGTTCGCATTAAAAACTGAGTTAGAAAGTATTATAAAATAATTGTCTACAATAAAAACTGCGCCTTTTTTGGAGGTTTTTTTATTACAAATATCGCTTTTTTACCAAGGTTATTAAATCGTATTTGCACTTCACCTTTCTTGATTGATTTTAACCTTTGGATAGTTTATAACTCTCATAAAGAAAAGTAAAATTTAACATTAGCCTGTTTTAAAATAAGTGTTTTTATGGAATTCCATCGAAAATTTTCAATTTTCCTTAGAACTACTAATTAATCATCATCGAAATTTTGTAACGAAAATCCATGCGCATCGATAGCGAAATGAGTAAGCGCGCGCGGTAGAATACAAGTTTAGGTAGGATAGGTAGGGTTTGAATCCTCAGGGGTGCCATTTTTCAAAGCATTTAAGCGTGCGATTATATCTCTAATTACCGCATTGGCAAATTTTCTACTTAAAAACTAAAAGAAAGTGAAGATTATGTAACAATAAGTTAAGCAATAATTTTTTTCTTTGAGCAATCGGATATTTTTGATGCAGGGATCAAAACACTACCCCCAAAAATGTCTGATTTACCATAAGAAAATCCATTGGAAAGAGAAAATCTTGATACAAACAAGAAACGCTGTTTTGGAAATTATAAAAGTGTCACCCGATGGAAATCCTACTTGAAATATAAATATTATTGTATTTAATTTCTAAACGCCGTTGTAATGTTTCAAGAGGGTAATATTTCTGATAATTTACTTGAAATGCATATTAAAACGTGCGCAGAATACACAAAAGGTGATCTTTCCTCTCATGACTTTGACGGCTATGTTGGCGGTAGCACTGCTACTGACAGGGTTTCCCATGCCAGACAGGCAGAAAGTAAAGAGGAAAGGGACTAAGTGGAGCACCAAAACCCATGTATAATGGAGAAAATCAAAAGTCTGTATCCTCGTTGGTCGCTTCCTGAGGATCGTCGGGGCACCCCTGGAGCCACCGCTGGGGGTTTCAGCATGCGAGCCGGTGGTGGTCAGCTACGTGGTGGACAGGTAGATCTCATCGGGATACCTGAAAGGATTACTGTCCAGCCAGAACATCGGCAAGAAGAG
>JAAAKG020036917.1:0-19244 GCA_010014905.2 Druon quercuslanigerum
ATGTATATGCAAAATAAGTAATCAGGAAATAAGCTTATGCACCTACTTATCAATTTCGCATACCTATAGATACGAAAATTGACAGTATTCATTTTTTTAATTTTGGAAAATGTAAAACTAATTATCAGCTCATTTAAGAAATGATCGCGGAAATGTATAATATTAGTCTGTTTATTCTGCACATATTTTTTAGGTTGTTTCCAGGCATCTATAGATTTTTCCAAGGTGTAATTTTCCTGAATAATGAGCCACTCAAGTATTGAGTATCGCATTCCTTATAGCAACTCTGATCCTACATCCCTTAAAAATCATTGCTTAATACATCAAAAAAATCTTCCGTTATCCATCTGTGAATGGTTACATATTAGTTAACTGAATTTATTAAAAATAGTAAAAAAAGGAATAAATAAAGCGTGTATGAAAAACGATTTATTTTGTTCAAAAATATCTGCCCGCCAAATTTGTACTTTTAGTCTTCAAATTCTCCCTCAATATTGACATTATTTATTAAATAAAATATTTAGGGATCTCTCAAGTCCATTTTTGAACAAAATTGCTTTTTTCATTTCCGCTATTAATTCATAATTTTACTTCGTACATATGCATTTTATCCTTCTTGTATTCTAAAGTAAAGAACCATGAACAGCGGAAACTAAAATAATATAAGCAACTTTTGGAAAATCATGGTATATTAAGAGATACCAAAATATTGTTTTTTAATCCTGCCAATATACAGTGGAGATTTTACACGAAAAGGAACAATTTATAGGGATCAAGAAGTTTTAGAAGAAAAAAATAAGGACGTTTTCTAGACCACTTCAATAAGTATAGAACAATTACACGAGTTAATTATAAATAATCTTTTTCTCCGTCCTTATAAATATATAACTGCGTAGGAATGGTATAATTTTTATATATAAAATCAAATACTGATGTTCCTTAGTTTATGAAGGTAACTTTATAGAAGGACCAGAAAATTTCTAATGGTACAAGATTTTAGGAAAATTATAATTACCACTAAAAAATCCAACTCTTAACGAAAAATGCTTTTAACATATTGAACTGTAATCCATTGGAGCCTGCGAGAAAAGTGAGATGCTTCATTTTTTCTTTTACCATTTTTTTACTATTTAAATATTTACTTAAAATTTAGAGCATATTTAACATATTCATATTTTCAATAAACAATATTCAGGAAGAAATTCTGTAATTAAATAAATATATTAATTAATTATAAATAAGTAATTACATTAAAATATTAAATATGGCAACGCAAACGTCCTAAATTCTAAATTTTCAACACAATTTTTAAATTTTCAATATTTTACTTACTCTTAGAGCAGACGTAGAGCACAATTAAATTTATTAGGTACCACAACTTTCCCAGTGTCAAATTTCGCAGGAAATAATCTTATAACAACATTTTTCGTCAAATAACACTAGATATCATTTATAGAATTTTATTTTCCCAAAAATCTATATCTGAAAAACCGGGAGAATATCACAAATATTATATGGCAGTTTACAAGGCTTAATTTAAAAATCTTTTACATTAAAATTTTTCCACTTTATGTCTTCATTCTTAAAGGTAAATTTGCAATCTAAGCATTAAAAAAATAAATCAATATAAATTAACTAATTATGTTTAAAACTAAACTCTAGTTTGAGGTACAAAATGGTACAACAATTATTATGCAATACGATTCCAAATCAGTTTAAAATTAAACAATTTACATAGATTTTAACGTTGAAAATTCAACTTTTTCAATATGAAAGCCTTAATAATTAAGCAAATTAAAATGTCTGATTCAAACTTTATAAACTAATTTCAATGTGAAAAAAACTTAAAATTAATATGTTCATAATTAACCTCGTTTTTAATTCAAAAATCTATTTAAATGTTGTTTCAGTCCAAAATATTTAATGTTTAAGTTCAAAAAGTTCTAATTAATAAAATATCTGAATGGGCAATAATTATACATCAAATATTAAAAACTAAACAATTTGAAACTTTGAAACAGAAATACTTAAATAGTAAAAATTGCAATGCAACATTTTAACTTTTAACGTTACAATTTTTATTGTGACGTTAAATAATAATTGAAAATTATTAATTTGAAACGACCACAATTGAAACAAAATCAAACGAATTTTGGTATTCAATTTCTTTTCAATTGCATTAGGTTCTTTTTTAAAATTTTATATTTTTTTATTACTTTTTAACATTTTTATCAAGCTTGCAATGGAAAAAATTTAATTTTTAAATTTTCGTTAAATTAGCAGTCCATGTTATGTTTGTAAATATTTTATGAAGTGTAAATGGATACTATTTTTTTAACGGAAGAGGCCTTTATTGTATTTGAGGAAAGAATATTTTATTTTTTTATTTTTTTCTGAATTAGAAGACGATAATTTAAAAAATATATTTTTTTTTAGTATGATGAGGGAAAGTGTCGATTTTTATTTTTTTCTGATTTGGAAGAGGGACATTTTTTACTTTTAGAGTTGTTATAGAACAGGAAGGAAGGTAATTTGTGTTTTCAAGTTTTTCTAAATAGGAAGAGCGACTCATTAGCATTAGGGTCGTTAGTATTAATTTATTTTTTATTAAAAATACAAATTAGATTTTTTATTATATCATCAGCAAGGATATGTGAATCAGTCTTACCTTATACATTTTAATTGATATAAATTCATTACAATCTATATTTTCCAAGAAATGGGGGTTTAGTTTTGATTTAGTGCATTTAAAACGATAGCGCGGATTCATATTTCTGAACCAGAAATATTTAAACTGTTGAATTTATAAAAGTGAAAAGGTTTAAGTTTTGCAGTTTAATTGCATTTAATTGAAAACTTTCAATTTAAAGGTTAAAACCTTTTATTTAATATGTGTAAATTATTAAGAGTTTAAATAGAAAATTTCCAAATTAAAATTTGTTTGGCTTTAATTCAAATTGCACTAGTATCTTTGACTAGTTACAAAGGCTTTTGTGCTATAAACACGTATGATTGAAGCCATTTGGCGGGGAATCCCAAATCATGAGCCGAGTACAGTCCGTCAGATGGTGTGATCGTCACGAGTTAGTCTATAAACGGAATAGCTCGGAAACCCTCGGGCGTTTTTAGTATAGTCTTGCAGATTTCTCACAAATACCGGTTGCAGATATTACTATCGGCTGTCATTTCAATACGCATTCTTATTTAGGAATACTAAAATTTCGTACATTTCTCTCAACTTATGTTAATGAAAATTCTTACTTTTGACGATATTTTGTACAAAAATTCTTATTGACTATTATCACTTTTTCACAATCACAATTTTCAAATAATAAATCAGACTGTTTCTAAACGTGAATACTAATTTTTATTTGATCAAGTTTACAATAATACATAAAGAAATACCATCATCTCTTTTTATAGTGGGAATATTTATAGCAATACCCCGATTACCCCTAACTTCTTACGTTTTATTTTAATTATAGATATAGAATGAACCAAATATTGATATCAAAAGTCTTTCCGTGTACTGATCTGAATGCAAAAGTATAGATACCAAAGAATCGACGTCAAAGTATCGACTTTTTTCCGAATAAATGTTTTCGTCAATTTTCTCAACATTCATTTTATAGTTAAGGGAAGTTAAGGGCACGTGATACACAGTAAATTATTGATTTTACCAGTGTTAGGTTCCCCCTGCTTTTTCCTACAATAATAAAGGTTTTGTTTTCAAAATTTTGATAATGATAGTAAACATGCTAACGGATGTTAGCATTTTCCTAAATTTTAATTATGTGTGATACTTTCAGGTTATGTGTGTTAAAATGTTTCACAGTTAAAATCAGGAGGATGGCTCTTCTATAAAGGCCTGTAGAATAAATGTGTCAGGAGATTTGACTAAGGGCGAGTGGCGGCGCTGGCTGTACATTTAGGCTGAAAATTATTCAAATGCATGGGGAAAATACAAATTTAATTTATTTTAATGGTTAAAATCAGTTTTTTGCATTGATTTACATAGAGAAAATATTTTATAGCATATTAAAGATCCAATAAATTAATAAGTATACTAATGAAAAGTGAAGAAAACGTTTTTTTTTATGATTAAATACAAATACACTTTTCATAAAGTGTCAATAATAGATTTACAAAGTAAACATTAAATTTTTATTATTAAGATGTAAACATTTTGGTAACTGCAAGAATAGTAAATTTCAATTTAATTTTATTCACATTTACAATGATTATTAAAATTAACGAACTTAATTGAAAATTCATGTTACTAATAATTTGCGTTTTTTTACAGAAAAAAAAACCAGTTTACTTGCATATTTTTACTCAATATTTCGTTTAAATAAAAAAATTCTAATAATTCTAATTTTTTTGTCAATTATTTTCAAAGTAAACAAAAAAGATTGCGATCTTTAAAAACAATTGTAGTGAATTAAACAGTTTTTTTGTTTTTCTAATATCAATTGAAAATTAATATGTTATCAGTAATTGCTTTTTTATACAAAAAAAAAACAGTTTAACTGCATATGTTCGATGACATTTTTATTGAAACACAAAATTTTTCTTATAGTATAACACTTTCTTGTCAATTATTTTCACAGCAAACAAAAAAGATTGCGATGTTTAAAAATAATTGTTAGAAACTAAAACTGTTTTTAAATTTTTTGACAGCACTTTAATAATTTTTTAAATTAATATTACACTATCTCATCAATTATTTTCAAAGTAAACAAAAAAGATTGCGATGTTTAAAAATAATTGTAAGAAACTAAAACTATTTTTAAATTTTTTGACAGCACTTTAATAAATTTTTAAATTAATATTAATTGAAAAAGTAAAGAAATAATTTAATTAAAAATACTTACCTTTCCAATAACAGAACTATCTTTTCCAAGTATCGGATGCTCCGTAAGAATATCCTCACAACCGAAATGCTTTGCACAAATTACATGACCTGCCTTCAGTTCAAAATTAGCTCTCGAAATAGCTTTTTGCCAGATCTTTATTATTTTATTGTCATTTGGTACAGTGTAAACTTGCAATTTTTCGGAGCAATTCGCGTAACCAGAATTGCATCCAAAAACAACACACTTATATCCCATCATTTTTGTTCATTACAAAAAACCTTGATAAATTTTTCGTGTAAAAGCCTTAAAACTTAATTCTAAAGCAAAAAAAATGGCAAAAGGCCGCTTTTATAATTAAAAAAGTACAAAATCTCACATTTATAACACTTTCCCCATGCATTTGAATTTTTGTTGGTCTATAAGTACAGCCAGCGCCCCACTCGGCCGTAGTCAACATTTCCGCCACTTTCATTTCAGAGTACCACGGGGCTGGTTAAAATCGTCTACTACTCAAAAACTGATCCTAACCTCAAAATAGTGCACATGTATACAATTTTTATTTAGCAGAATAAAATTTTTGTTGTTATCCCGCAAAAAATTCGATTTACCACACGACGAGGTAGCACATGGCCTTAAGGTTTTTCTTCGTAACTTCGAGTTCAAATATGATAGGTATCCACAAAAAAGGCTGACGTGTGTAAAAGTATAATCCTATTTTTTATTAAAATGAATGTTGAATCCTAGATTCTTTCTTATGTCTTACGGTCCACATAAATTAAAATAAAATTAAGCCAAAAACCATTTTTTAGCTCAAAATTTATTTTATTGAAGCTTCTCTCAATCCTTTTGAGACTTTATTAAAACCTTTATTAATTGTTTGTTCAAATTTGACTTATGAAAAAAAATTTTACTAATAAATTTCCAATGACATGGGTTTTTATTTTGTTTTTTTACTCTACGACATTAATCTGATATTTTTTATTAATTTAAATTTCGATAACTCAGGTAAATTTATATTATGTTACGTAATTATTTATCATGATTGTTCTTCTTAATATTACTAATTGTAAAAATATAATTATTCAGGTTAAAACCTTTTGAAAAATGTACGCGTTGTACCGAAACGTTAAGGATTGAAAGAGGAGTTTCAATAAAATAAATATTGAGTTAAAAATTGGTTTTTGGCTCAATTTTATTTTATTTTATGTGGACCGTAAGACATAAGAATGAATTTAGGATTCAACATTCATAAATATCGTCCGTTGAAGATAGGATTGATTTGGTTTCAAATCATTATACGAACTAGAAAAGGACAAACACCAGCAGCCGGTTCCGACCCTTTAAAAATTTTAGGTCGAAAATCAAATGCATTTTCATGAAAGAATTTATTCGTTATTCGCTACGTAACGGAAAATCAGATCAAATTAAAGAATCAGCGCACGACTTCTTCCGATTACAATTTCTATTAGACGAAGAAAGAATGAACGCTGACAGCAAGCCGCAGAAATAAAGGAATCGAATTGTTCGATACCAATGCAAAAAGTATCGATGTCTCGATACATCGACCTTCTAAGTATCGGTATCGAGAATCGAAGTATCGCATCGGTATCGCATATCCCTAGTTCCAGCATACACTATAATCATAGCACGAAAGACTTTCAAAACTTTGAAGTTTTAGAATTTCTCCGAAATTCCAATATTTTTTCAAATAATAGAAAGCGCTCTGGAGAATGTATGTTAGAAAATAATATAAATTCCGACGAATTAAACAAATTTAATACCTTTTGCTATTGATATTGCTATTGCACCAAATATAATAAAATTAATTTGGCTTAAACTGAATCTGAATCTGGAAGACTAAAATCTAAATATCTGGAATCAATAGATTCTCTTAACAACGTGTACACTGTTCAATATGCAATTGGCATATTCAACAGCCTTTGCCACGTTATCACTGGCAGAAACATCTTAATTCGATACTTCTTCGAGCTGCATAATAGGTGCTTGTCATCGACCCTAGGTTTTCTTGCATGATACTAGAGTCCAGTTAAATAGATGCTCATCAATAGCAACATAATGTATTGCTTTCCGTGCTCGTTGTGCTCTGGGTATGGTCTTCATCTTTGAATACATTATCACAATGAAGATCCTTATATATAAATTTTAATGATATATATAATTAAAAGTTTGTCATAATGACAACCTCAGGATTAAGCCGGGATCGGGTGCTGATCCGAGAAATTGCATTCGATCCCAGGGAAATCGCGGTAAAATTTCAGGCATAACCACATCTCCTGACCGAGAGATAGGTGGTTACAGTCTGTGACGGAATCAATACGACGATCCAGCAAAAGTCTCGTGCACGCTGAGGACACGGAGCGACCCAAGCACGACCGTCTTCTGCATTTTCCCCGTAAGTGTTTTAGCATATTGTTCACACGCAAGGATGCTATTCAGACTATTAACCAGTGAAAGCTAGGCACCTCCAAGAGCGCCGATGATAAGGAAGATTAATTTAACAAAATATTACGGGTACAATCGTCGCAACTCCCTTACAAGGACCTCTTTTCTTCTCTCTCAACCTCTCTTTCTTTTAATTCTCCTTGGAAATGATGTTTTTGTCAGCTGGTGCCAAAAATTCAATAACGAACATGATTCGCTTCTCGAAGTCAAGGAGAACTATGTAAGGCCTCGAGTGTGCAACAGAAACAATTATCGAGAATATAAAGTTCTAGTATATGCGGCATTTCCCATTCGCAACAATTGACTCTATTGTAGCGATATTAAGGTTAATGCCGTAAGAGTGACAGACATGGTAATAAAGTTCCAGCATGAGTTGGACAAATAGATAGTATGTGTCCTAGATGCTCGGAGTGTGCATGGCACGCCCTGCAGCTATCATCGGGAATATACTGGCTCAAAATGTGGCGATGGTATGCTAAGCTGGAAATGACACCATCTTGACATGCCAAAATGAAACCCTCCATGCCCGACTTTAATCCGGATGATTTAAGGAAAGCAAAAGATGGCTCACACGACACTGACTGATCCTCCACATTTGTGTGGAAGATGCCGTGCATCCTCTTATCGAGGAGCTGTTCCCGGAAGTTTTTCTCCTGTGCTTTCTGAATCCGGACTTTCAGGAGTGAGTACTCGAGATAGATAAGATTTTATGTATTCTGCTCACCTCTGATACAGAAGTTAAGTCCGAGTGTTTCAGCGGCCTCCACAACACACGCACACACACTTATATATATACGACTAACTCTCTAACTTCTCATGGTAATAAACGTCGAATATCAACTGTTACTTCCTCGGATACTTCTAATCAGAAAATGCTACAAATATACATGTCAAAAAAAAATTTCAACTCTCTTGCCAATTTTCAGAAGAATAGGAAAGAGCTAAACGACAAAACTGAAAATATCTAACTTTTTTTATTATTATTACACCATTAAGCCATTTTCCTTTCGGGGTAGGCGTGACTCATTCAGTCGCGAAGGAAGTAGCGTGAGGAAGGGGTTATAAAATTTTTAGATTGATCTAAAATTTTCATGTTTTTTATTTCAATAATACGCTCATTCTACAAGACTGCTTCGACCCAGTTTGCTGATCAATCTCTCTAGCAATCACCCCAAGTGAAGATACTCACAAAATCGACCTGTGAGGTTCCCCACTTGAATCCACTAGTGTCCAAAGTCTTTTGTTTCAGGCGCCATTCACTCTACTGACACTCTTTTTATTAACTATTTGCCGCCATAATTTTCTGTACTGGCATCCTTCTCTGGCTTCTTTAACGTCCATGCATTTTTTCATGCAGGCTTTCGTTTTTCTATGGCTTCTTATGTCTCTTCTAACCAGGATCTCATTCAAACAGTCTAACCATTCTATCCGCGATCTGTCTCTGGGCACGCTGCCATTTACTTTACCTTGATACACTTGTTTCGTTAGTCATTCATCTTTTATCTCTCAACATGCCCGAACCATCTTAACCGATTTCTTTCCCATGTGTCAACTAGTGTTTCTTCCGCACTACATTCTTTAAGAATCATCTTGTTACTCACTTTGTCCATGAGTGTTTTTCCGCATATTATGCGCAAGATTCTTATGTCAATCGCGTTAATTTTACTCTGATCTTTTTCTTAATAGGCCCATGTCTCGCTGCCGTATAGTACAGTCGGTAAAAAATATAGAATTACGTATAGCCATTTTAGCTTTATTTGATACATTTTTACTTCTGATAAGGGAGCCTGCTCTACCAATAACCTTCTTGCCTTCGTTTATGCGTATATTTAACTACTTATCTAATAATAAATAAATCGTCCTTAATAAATAAGCTACCAAGGTATACGAATTTATCAACTCGTTCAATTCTCTCGTCATTTAATACAATGTTGCATATTATTTTCTTATTCTTCCCTTCGAACACCATAGTTTTTGTTTTATTTAACTTAATTTTGAGGCCCATGGTCTTCATGCTTGCATTAAGTTTTTTCAACATACTTTGCAAGTCTTCAATTGACTGCCATCACAAACTTATCATCTGCGAACGCTAACTCACGCACCCTTACTGTTTCGACATCCACACCTTCTTCGTCGCAAAGAGCGATTCTTAAACACTTGTCCGTAAATAATATAAATAGCCATGAAATCATAAAGCATCCATGTCTAACGCCTTGCATAATATCGAAACAGACACTTCATTTCCCATTCACTCTTACACTCGCTTTGCTACCTGTATATATGGTTTTTATAGCTTAGAGGATCCATCCATTGACTCCGTACTCTTTTAGGACTTCCTAAATTTTTCTTTCGTTTACCTAGTCAAAAGCTTTTTCTAGGTCGACAAATGCACAGAAAACTTTTTTTCCTACTCTTAACCTTTTTCTGTGATTTTCCTGAAGCTAAAAATTTGATCCGCTTCCTGGCATAAACCCACTTTGGACTTCCCAAATCTTTTCTTCTGTTATTTTCATTACCCTCCGAATAACAATTTTTGAGTATATTTTACTTACGGTACTTAATAAGCTGATCCCTTTGTAATTATTGCAGGCGCTTTTATCTTCTATCCCTTTCTTTTTTATATTGGTACGAGAGTAGCTATTTTCCAATCATCTGGGACTTCTCCCATCTCCATACATAAATTTATGAATTCGCACAGTCTATGTGGTATGTACTCGCTATCGTATTTAAGCATTTCAGCGTTAATACTGTTTATCACGGCAGCCTTACCGTTTTTCAATATCTTGGTTATATCCCTAACTTCAGTGACACAGACTTTCTCAATTGAGTTTTCTAACGCATTGTGTTCTACTTCGCAGGTCTGGTGTCCTAGAACTTCATCTCCAAATAGTCCCCTAAAATATGCTCTCAAAGTGTCTAGTATCCCGTTTGCACCATATAGCATTTTCCCCATTATTATTTCTCATGTTGACAAATACTGTAATTTTATTTCCCTTCATTTCTTTATAAAGCAGATTCTTGCTTAATTTCGCAATTTCGATACTCTTTAATTTATTTACAAACGCCAGCTATTGTTTGTTGATTTCTGCAATGACTAAAGCGAGACAGTGGAGAAACACAAGGCCTAAAGAGGGGTGCTGGAGCATCCTCGGACCCGAGGCGTGTTCCGCCTTATAATTTTGATCTACAGCCGCGAGAGGAATCCAATATGGCTGCCATGGGCGTCCCAATGCATCGTAAACAATGCAACCGCGATGCTGCGGCTTCTCTCGATGTCACCCCCCCCCCACCCCCTCCAGTCACTCTTTTCTTTTTAGCGACC
This sequence comes from Druon quercuslanigerum, assembly GCA_010014905.2. Taxonomy (NCBI): domain Eukaryota; kingdom Metazoa; phylum Arthropoda; class Insecta; order Hymenoptera; family Cynipidae; genus Druon; species Druon quercuslanigerum. The sequence continues at coordinate 10,642 of JAAAKG020036917.1, forward strand.
TGAGAGGCCCCATAGGTCGGTCTTCGTTCCTCCGGGAACCTTCTTACCCCCACTTCTTGTTTTTCCACTGCACTTCCCGTCCCTCTACCACTGGACTTCGACGAGTGCACGAAGAAGAGGTGGCCAAGAAGTAAAGACAGAAGGGGGTCCTTTCTGGACCCACAAACTAACGTCCTGATGCTGCAGATCCCAGGGCCCAGGATTAAGATTTGTCGGCGATAATATCCATGATTCTGAGCCTTATTTTGAGGCTCAAACTTGCTTTTTTCAAATGTAAAGGAACCATTCAAGAAGATAATACATTGTAGTGTATAATAGTTTTTTCCGAATCTTCTATTTTTTCTTTTGTGTCTAATACTAGAATAGCACAACAGAAAGATTGTATAGAAGTTTTCATCATTAAACTGAAAAGTGGATATTCCTCAGACATAACAATAATAAAGATGTACTCAAATTGTAAATCACATTAATTCATGTTTCCGAATTAAGTGCTCCCCACAACAAAATTTGAATTGATTATAATATCCATTTCCTGAAATTGTGTAATGCAAAATTTTAGACTAACATGAAAACTGAGATCTTGCAATCAGAAGTTTTCTGATACGTGGACGTCAATACATACAATAAATAAGCCAAAAACCATGGTCCAAGATTTGCTAACGCAAAAAAGTGTAATATTTACTTATTATAAATTTACATACGACGGATTCTTTAGTTAAATTAAATAAATACATTAAGAAATGTACAATTCACTATAACGAAATTAAAATGACCAAAGCAATACAATGGAAATTATAGAAGGATCGTGAGATATTATCAATCCGGCTCAATGTTGTGAAAAACATTTATATTGTATGTACTCATCATTTAGTCTTGTCAATCTTGTGGGGCCCTAATCAGATGCTAGCTAACCCGTCAATATAAAAAAAAGCACATTTTTTCAACATTTCCGAAAAGATCCAGGGTGTTAAAATGTAAAAAGAAACGAAAAATTAACTCTAAACATTTTTTCCTCGTCATCTAAGCCAGAAATTCCTAAGCCTCTGGTCACTAGTCGGGTGCTGGCTAGTCTATCAGATCGAAAAAATTAGAAATTTTAAATCTAATTAATTTTTGCATCTTTTTAAAAATATTCAGGGTATTTAAAAGTTCAAAAAATGTACCAAAATTAAAAACAAAGCATTTTTTCTCAAATCTAGACTATCTGTGAAATATTTGTTAAGGCCAACCATTTAAAATAAATTTTCACAAGACCGACTGATTAGCGCCAGATAAGCTTTTGTCCAGACTAGCGTTTGACTATACAAAAATGTTTCATTTTTAAACAGTGCCTTAATAGACCAACTTGATAGCGCTACTTCAGCAGTCAGGGTGGTCTATTATATGGCACTCAATAATTTCCCCATAATTTTCTACAAGGGTCGAGGGGGGGGGGGGGAATGAATGCTTCAATTAAATACCTCCATTTTTTAAGTATGACATGCAAAATAAAAACTCCACCTCAAAAAATTCCTCTCCGCAAATAATTTTTCTGATAAACTAAATTGTAAATCAAAGAAGAGAACTGATAAAAATAAATAACGTATTTATGTTCGTATAAGTATGAAATAAAAAATTTCTTCTTCTTTCCCTTGCGTAAAACACTTTTTCAACGAGATAAGTGGAGGGAATTTCTTAAATTTAAATATACATTTAAAGCTCTCTCGGGAATTTTGCCTGATCCGATATCGATTTAAGGCTCGATATAAGTTCGCGGTCGACAACATTGTATAAATATATACAATATACATATAGAGCAAGAAGGAAGAGAATGGCGAACTGCTATATTCAAATCTCCACGTAAGATCGGAGACGCCCCAATATGAGAACCGGTTTTAGTTTACTTCGAGCAAAGGGGCGGTCGGCTGTAGATTGTGGATAGGGCCCCAGGGTCTTAAGTCCCATACTCGAATCGAGATAACTCTAGGTCGGTAAAGAAGAGAGTGATCAATGCAACCGATCTAGAAGCAACAGCAACTCGATCTGGCGAGGCCCAAGTAAAATCGAGTGGCTCTTGTGGTACGTTACCAACAGCAGAAAATGGGCCTTACAGAACTCTAAGAATATTATGTTATCGACTGGGTCTTGAATTTCGTAGTGTAATAATATTACGCCAGAGGGCCACATAATATCCAAAAGGAGCCTTTGTATTGCCCGGTTTATAATATCATATTATGAGACCCAATACTAAATTACAAAATATTTAAACTATTTTAGAATTTTGTAAAATAAAATTTAAATGCTGCAATTCTACATGCTGCTTTCAAAAGTATATTAAATTTAGAAAAAATACTGTTTTGCATAATCGTCCAGAGTAAGAAGAAATACAAATTTAACGAAATTTAATAACAGCCTGTTAATTTGAAAACAAATTATATAAATTAAATTAGCTAAAAACACAGCACTTTAATTGCATTATCCCTTGATTATTCCAAGTGAAATATTTATTTAGAGAGCTAAAAAAGTTCATACAGCATAATGTTCATGATTGAATGTCATTCCGAGTGCAATGACCATGGAATAAGGAAGAAGGAAATAAAGCAATGCAAGTGGTGGAAAAGGAGAAATTCCGTTTGAAAAAAAATTGGACCTCTTTTTGGACCTCTTCTCCCATCTAGGGAGACGGCGAATCAGAAACGAGCGAGGGGAGAAAAACGCATCGGCCCAGTGTCAACAGGTGACGGATGGGTCGCTGAACTTGTCGGACAACTCGAAACTTCACGGGCCATGGAGGATCTTGAATTTAAGCCCTTTTTGTCTCACGAATGTCCCTCCCTCAAGAAACCTCTTTTCCTATCCGTAAATCGAAATAAAGCAGGAAAAATGAGAAAGGAGTCAATGACCAAAAGCAGATCAAACAATCGCTTTTTGCAAACATTACGTCAGGAAAAGAAATGAGAAATAATTAAAACAAGTACTTAAACGGGTACATTGTTTTATAAATTAAATAAATTCTGGAAATTACAGAATTAAACTAAAATTGGTGACCATGATCCATGAAAATACACTATCACCTTTATCAAAAATGTATAAAAAATTAAACCATTTAATCCTATTAAATCACTTAAAAAGTTTAACACATTTTCTTGTTGGAAATAAATTTCTATCCAGTCTCTTTTGGTACAAAATCAATTTTCTTCAAGAGTCTCAAGAGGATTTATGTGCATCAGGGTCGTGCTTTACAATTTTTAAAACCCATTGATTGCCTGGTTGAATTTAAATTTATATTTTTTACTGAAGTATGAATGAGAGGGAACTAATCGGATACGAAGGGCATTTTCTATATAATGAATTCCTTCATTCTGTTTCAACTTGAATTCCACGTTCTCTTCGAAGCTTTCGCCCTTTCTTTATTCTTTTATTTTTCCCTCAATTCTCTTAGGTATATTCAAGAATCCTCACACTGATCTTCCATCTTAGCGAAAGATTTTTACAAAAGTTCTTTCGTTTCAAACGCTTTTTTCATCTTTTGCTGATACAGACATTATGCTACTTCGCTCCTTCTTTGACTGTCTTTCCTGTCTTCTTTTCTCTTACTCTTCGTCTACCCCTTTCATATCCCTCTTTCCATCTACCGACGTTTAATTGGACGCATCGGAGGGCGAACGTCTTCGAAAGTTGGACGAATTCACTCCTTCGGATTCATTCGATTGAAGTGAAACGAGTTAAAGCCAAAAATAGAAAAGAAAAAAAGTTTGGATTTTAGGAGACACAGCATAATGTACGAATTTTAAATTTAAATTTCAGATCAAGTTTAAAAATTGAGGAAAAGGGTTAGAAGGTGAAGATTTATGTATTATGATTTTCAATTCTCATTTTATGTTATTAATAATTATTATTATTCAAGTGAATAGGGGTTTTGTGAATTAAGGAATGAGTGAACACTGAAATAATAAAATAAAAAGTCAGTGTTGAAATTTAGTTGAGACAAAGTACTCTTTTGATAAAGAATTTGATAAATTTGATAAAGAAAAAAATTTTCGTGGCCGTAAACATTATTTGGCCTATATAAAACTTATAGAATATCTTCTTTATATAAGCGCAAATTAAAAAAAAAATATAAAATAAAATTAAAAAAAAAAAACAAGTTTTTTTGAATCTGTCGTTTGGCAAGTAAAAAAATAAAAAACTCACTTTTTTTCGAAAAAATTCTCTTGACCAGACGATCGGTTTAACTTGCATTAAGAAAGTTTTTCATCATTGTAGTAACAGTTGAGAAAAAAGATACTTTTTCAAGCATATTCAGCTTCGTTTGGTTAAAATCTAAAATAAGTTTCAAGAGTAAAAAATGTTCACTACTCCTAAATAGGTTGGTGATTATTAGGAGTTTATTCCAATCAGTATTGCTCCGCGTGGCCACTTTTTTTAAGGTCTGCCGTTCGAACCCTCTCGACCGCGAGTGTTTAGCAATAGTGGTGTTCTTGCGGTGGCTCGCAGGGTCTGCTGGGCGGCGCCGGGATTTCTTTTTTCAGTTCAGTTTTGAACTGCGTAACTGAAATTGTGGGCGTTGTCTAAAATCAAGTTAAATGCGTTACATTCTTTAAATTGGTATTAATTACTGGTTCAAGTTCGAAGTCTTATCTCTGGACCTGGTTTTGACTCTCAGTGGAAGAGGTCTAAAAAAACAAATCGAGACAAAAGTACCATTTGCACTGTGCTCGCGATTAATGCGTCAAGTGTTTTTTGTCTTTTCGGATTATTATGAAGAGAAGTGCTTTTCACGACTCGATCCTCTTCCGGTGTTCTGCAAAGTGACGAGTCGGATGACAAATACCTCCAGTTGCATCGGGAGCGATCGTTTCGAGAAGGATTGTGGTCGTAGCTGACTGGAACTCGGATTATGGTTGAATAAGTTTAAATTATATTATAATGAAAGTAAATTACTATAACCGTGACTAGCCTATTTAAATATCGGTTGATTTTGACTTTTTATAAATTAACCTTTTTAATAAGAAAGTACACAAAATGTCATGCTATCTCCACCTGTGCCAAAGTACAATTTTAATAGAGAAAGATTTCTTCATAATATTTGTTAAATAATTTAAATTCACAGACATAACTTATATTGAGTTGAAGAAGTTTATCTTTAATAAGAGACTTAAATATTTTCGAGATAGGGATTTCAAAAATCACTTCAGCATCTGACGAACAAGTTTTTCACGCTGCCATCCTCCATATTATTTGTCTTACTATAAAATACGAGGATATGTTTTGTTAATTTTTAAGGAAAGGTCGGGGAGCAACGAGGAGTTAACACTTTTTAATAATAATGTAACTAATATTTTAGTGTTTTTACAAAAAACTTCTAAGCAGATATTCAAAGAATAATCTTATTACGTCACTAAAGAAGGTTATTAAAGAAGATTGTGCAGTTGGCTATGTTACCAAAAAATCTTCACCCTTGGATATTTGATTATAATATTAAACAGCAGAAAATCTATTTTTAAAACTAGGAAGCACATACTCACTGAAAATAAAAAACCATTAGAGACACAAATATTATCTAACAAGAAAAATCTGCCCAAGGGTATCCCACACGAAATGGAAACAGCTACCCGACTTTCTGTAAGGTTTTTTACTCCTTAGGGCTAGAAATATTTTTCAAAAAATATTTTGGCCGTGCTGAAACGTTGTTTATTTAGAAAATCGCATTTCCTAAAATAGTCAATTTTTTATCATTCAGCCTTATAATTACAGTATATTTTTTTCAATTATAAACAATAAATGAAATGTTAGAAATGTAAAAAAGAGATTGCAATCTTTTTAGTTTTTTTTTAATAGACTTTAATAGATCATTTCTACAAAGCTATCTCTATAAATAGAAGTTATACGGTATATTTCAACTTGGTCTCCATAAGTTCCAAGTATTGACAAAAAGATATAAACTTACGAAACAACTCAATTATTTTGTCCTGAAATACGTTAAATTTTAAGGCCACAAAACATCGTAAAGCAACATTTTCTATTTCTGCTGGTTGCAGCAGGACCAAGGTGGAAAAACCTTAATAAAACTAAATATTTCCGTAAATTAAGAGCGAAGCAATCTGTTTCCATGAGGGAAGTCGTTGGCAGGCTTCTTCCGGAATCCAAACGATCCCATAAGCGCATCCTGGCCCCATTTAGATCCATTCCCTTCCATTCCGCAGGGAAGCATTGGCCATTGAGCGTTCTCACTAGGTGACATCGAGCAGAATAAAACTAAGGGCTGGTGCGCCGATATAAATCACCATGCGAACGCAACATGCTCTTGGCTAACGTGGCCACTGGCCACTTCGCTGTATGCTGTATGAATGTATGGTACATTGGACAGTATCGATACCTCGCAGTGCCACCCGATATATCAGATCAGCAGCACCTTGTTAAGGGGCGACTTTTTTAATTGATTTCCAATCATCCCCGTTCGGCGTATCGCGCTAACAGGCCTTTAAAGAGACGCTAACACGCGATTCTTCCTTCAGGCTTCATTCGACCGAAGATAGATAAGCCCGGCAGTGGCCAATGCAATGTAACGTAAAATCGTTCTCTTCTTTATGGAATGTGTTCAAAGTTTTTACCGTCCCAGACTTCAAACCGAGTCCCGTTACTTCCTTTTCTTTCAGTTCTCTGAATCAAATTCAGCTTGCCTTTGCATTTTCCTGCAGGGCATTCCGACATTTAAAAAATAAGTGATATCTCGTATTTGGATGAGCAGGAGTAATTTTTGTAGAATTTACTGCCATCGTAGTTTTCTCCTTCATAATAGGAATAGTAAGACGCCTGGAAGAAAATTGCTTCTCGAAAAAAACGGAGAAAAAAAATAAACAAGAAAAAAATATGGAAGTGGAATCTTTGACCTACAAGCGATGAGATACAGCTTCTCGCATTTGACTTGTCACATTTTTTACCTCTGACCTTTCATGTTTGTCTTCTAATGTGTGATCTTTGACTTGTGATCCCTCGCATTTTACGTTTGACTGTTGCTTCTTAATCCCCTAAGATCCTAAGGCCCGTTAAGTCCAAAATTAATTCTTTTAGTAAAAAACTACAATTATTAGATAAAGTAGGGAAAGGTAAACGGTGCAAAGTCTAGTCAACCTAATTTCATAGGGGAGGCAAGAAACCTTTCCAGAGGAACAATTTACAACAGACTAAGTAAATTTTTTGTGTAGGTGGATGGATCAGTTAATTAAACAATATATGAAACAACAGACGCCCTTACATGTCCATGCAATAAAAGGGATAATAATAGTACAAGTATAACCTTTTTCAAATTTTGATAATATCTCTAATTGTTAAATACTTGTTAAAATCCCCTAATAAGCGTAGAATTAAGAAATGTGAGTATTTGAAAATACCTATATACTTAATTCATATAATTTGTACTTCATTTTGCAATATCTGAATACGAAAAACCAGATCGAAGTACAGAAACAAATGTAATATACATTTGATATAATAGAGTTAAACATATTGCAGAAAAGTTCGCATTTTCGACAAAATCGAGTGCGAAGTAGGAGATGCGTTAAGAGAACGTATTCGCTAAAGCCGAAGGAGTTTTAGCAATAGAGAATTCACAATCACAAATTACAAATGTGCGGAAAATACAAAAATCGAGCTTGTAGCACGAGTTAAATATATTTTCGAGCGCGAAGCGCGAAAACCAACAGATAACGATTTTTAAAAATATAAGTTTAACGTTTTACAGGAATATAAATGAACACCTGGAAATGCCATCATCAGCTATAAGGACTTTCCAAAAGAATGCTTTGTTCATATATTATATTTTAAATGTCAATCAATTTAATATAATAATGCCGACTAAATTACTGAAGATCTTGAAGTTTGCAGTTTGTATAATCATCATTTTTATTTTTACGTATGATATAATAACAGTAAAATATTTTTAAAACGAGTTTCCTCTGCTTCTTTCTTTTTGTTGAAAGCGATTTATACATTTGTAGCCATAAAACGGAATTCTCCACTATACAATAAAATATCATCATTCCTTTGTGTTGTTACAGGTATACGTATTATCGTATCTGGCATTACTCTTCCTTCTATATGCTTATAATTTTTTAATCCGAATATTATTTCATTGATCATCACGTTGCCACTGAAAGTCATTATCGAACAAATCGCGTAAAATAGGCAAACTGCTCTTTCCAAATAAGAGATATACGTCCGAATAGTGCACCTTTAATATAAATATATATTAAACTTAAAGAAGCTGCTTGGAAAAATTTGTATAAAATTCATGCTGTCTCATCTTAACCTTTTAAAAATTATTTAGAGTATCATGTTTTATATCGAGAGCGAGTTAGAGAGGTAGACGAATCCAGCATATTGCACTTATTTAAAGTAATGTTGAAAAGAACGAACCTAAGACTTTCAATGAAATGCATGATGCCTTAAATGGTCAGCGTATCGATGTTTCTAAAATTCAAACATCTGATACGCTTAAATGTTATCTCTTATTGTAAAGGAAGTGAGTGTATGAGTATATGTAGGTCTGTACGTGTCTCATGAATGACGAGGTCCTTCTCCAAATGATAAGGAACCGGTATTATGATTGATTGTAAGGGATA
>JAAAKG020036928.1:0-19243 GCA_010014905.2 Druon quercuslanigerum
AGTAGGATTAAAACAGACAATCCTACAATTGCTGGCGTTCGAGTGAAGTATCCACGTCTTTTTGATTATAGCGGCAGCATGGTATTGTATTTAATATTTAGTTGCCCTACATACAAAATAGTTTTTATAGAAAAGTTAGATAAATTATACTTTTTTTGCAGATTGATCACGAGTTTGAGTTGATGTTCGACAATGGTGTTTTGCAGGGTCTTTTACAACGGTTTACGTTCCACGGATTCTTGCTTATTGTCGAGATAGACAATATCATATATACAAGGCTACTTCTTCTATGAATGATGGTATGACTTAATTGGAGTATTTAACAAAGAAACACTTTACAACATTAGATGATTAATCCGATTATATATGTAAATTTCCTTATTGGAATATTCTAACTTTTTCTTTTGACTTCTATGCAATTTCAGAAAATCTGAGGGCATTAATAATTTTGCCCGAACTGCTACCTGTTACAAATTTTAAAACAGGAAAGCGTAAAGCAAAAAGTTGTGCTTCTTTATCAAAGAAAGTTTCGAAACAATCGTCGAACTCACTAACAGAATCGATAGATGATGAGAGAGACGTAATTTGTGGCATTCCGAACAAGGATCTGATTTTCATAGTACCGGTAGGCTTTTTTTTAAACCGTGCTTTAAAAAGGCAAATAAAAGTATACAATAAGAAAGTCATCAAACATTTTTTTAGGAAGGTACAGACATCTCTACGGAGATCACCGAAATCCGAAAAAATGCGATAGGGACTATACAGCCGTACATTTTGTGTGTCAAAGGCCGAAGTCTTAATACTTATTTTCTAGTAGCTGATGGAGTACTAATCGATCTAGCACACAAAATGAATCCAATCGTCGTATTTGATCTGCTGTATAAGTTACATTACGTTTTCAATGTCGAGTATGCAAAATCATTATCGTTTTTTATAATTTTATTGATTGTTGTATCTAGAAAATTAAAAATGTTAAACCAAAAAGTTCGGTAACTTCTTTAAATGTTACGTTAACCACGTACAAATCTGAAAATGTCAAAGAATAGTAAGGTTGATCTGTATCGTTTGAGTTCTTCATATACATATATATAAACAAATTTGTTAACTATATGGTCGCATATGTTTAAGAAAATATTTCAGATTTTATATAAAAATTCATAAAGTGATTGAATAAAATTTAATTAATTAAACTCTAAATTGTGAAATTATTTATGAATGACTATTTGAAGTAGTAACCAATACAAAACTGACTAATTTCTTTAGTATATATTGAATAATTCATTTAGCAGTAGTGTTACTAATCTATTTAGTAAGGAGTTACGAATTCACTTAGTCGGCCCTTTTTACTAATTGAATTAGTAGCTTTTGACTAATTCATAGTAAACGACTTCGCATGATTTGAATTAGTCATAAATGACTACCAATTATTAAGATTTGACTAATTCAGATTGAGAGAGTACTTAAAAAATAGACAAATTGGCTTCATCCTGGGCTGGTTTTACACAGAATTTTAAAAGCATTTAACCCTTCAAAGAGAAAAAATTTCAGCTCTGACATAATCGAAATTAAGTGAACTTTTTCAGTCATCAAAAAAGTGGTGTCCTGATACTTTTGCACAGTAGTGTATATGTTCTAAACTATCTGGTAAAAGAGGATTAAAAGGGGAAAAGGGGCAATGATATCAATATCTGTAGACTCAAAGGTGGCATTTAACTCATTACACTGAGGCGACATAGAAAAGGTTATGATGAAAAAGGGGATAAGAAAAGGATTAATAAAGTGAGTATCGGAATTTTTTATAGAGACAAAAATCATGGTAACGGTAGGAGAGCAGTTTGGAAATAGTTCCTGGTTGGTGAGAATAGTAAGGCAAGATTGTCCTCTGAGTCCACTTTTATTTAATATGTTAATATCAGATTTAAAAGAAGAAAAGAAGAGAAAAGGGTGGGGAGATATACACTGGCATACGCGACGTTATCGATTATTTTCTTTATTAATCTGTGGAACAATATAAAAATTTTCCCGCTCGTGATATTTTCTCGTACAATGAGCCATTGTTTATTTATGGCCTTATGAATAATAAGGCGCGAGTATAAAAAATACTACCCAAGATAATTACATTTTTTATGGTAAAACTAAGGATATGAAAAGAGGTAATCACTAATCAATTGAAAATTGTGGCTTTTTGGGAAGGGTATGTTTATTAAAAATACATTGTTTATGAGGCTATAGATAAATAGTGGCTGGTCGTAAGGAGAAATATCACGAGAGTGAAAACTTTTTTTTGTGCCACAGATTTATAAAAAAATTAAGAAAAAATCGATTTTCGTAATGGAGCGTTTTCGTTATTAACAATAGTTATAAAAAATAAGGCGCAGGTAGAAAAAATGCTACTCAAGATAATTATATTTTTTATGGTGAAATTAAGGATATAAAAAAGGTAATTGCTAAAAACTTGAAAATTGTGGCTTTCAGGGAAGGGTATTTTTATAAAAAATGCAAATGGTTCATCGTTCGAACAAAGTGCAAGACGCAAAACAGTTTTATTTTTACTCACTAATGTTAAAAATAATTTTATAATTTTTTGCGAATAAATAATAAAATTGTTTTAAAAAACTGTTTAAATAAAAATTGATCCATATTTCGAAAACCTACCCAAGATATTCGTAATTAGTTGCCTTTTTTGTCCTATTAAAGAAGAGTAATCTCGGGGACCTATTAGTGCATGCAGAAGTGTTAGTGGCTATTAAATTATAAGTCACTCAGATTAAAAGCATAAAGATTTTTGAGCAATGGTTATGCAATAGCAAAAATAGTTTATGATGCGGTTGCTACAAGTCCCTAACTTTTTAAACAAAAACCATATCAATTAGCCTAATTTTCACTCCGAATACAGATTTGATAAAAAACAGGAAAAGGCTCCAGTTATCTTAAAAATATGTAATTCTCTTATTTAAGGAGTAATACGAGGCAATTAAATTTTGAGATTTGATCCTGGTTCCAAAATGCCCTGAATTAAAATAAAGTCAAATGATTGTATTTCATTCTTAAAATATGCATTTAGTTCAGGAAAGTTCTAGTATATTAATGGAAAATTCTCGAATATTATGAATAATGAATAACCTACAAGAAATAAAATCAGCAGTGGCCTATGACATAAATTTTACCATGAAAGTTTACTTGGTCAGATGGATTCATGTGTACGTTATGTGAACATTAAACCAATTTTTATTTCACAATGAAAGGAACAATTCCAAAATTAACGTGGATTAATGGCTATTGAAACATCCGATGAGGTGACGAAACAAATAACTAATTAATGGAGAATACAGAAATGTAATAAAGAAATTGTAGTCAACGTATTATCTTAAATTGCTATTATTATATATTGATTAACTTCTATTCTACATTTTGAACGCCGATAATTCCAAACTTCAAAATTTGCCTTACAAAATGTTTCACCCATCATCCAATCATATACAAACAGACTTTAACGATGAGAAGATCCACAACGAGTTTGTGACCTACTTGGAATAGCAATTTCCAGACTATTTGCTTCCAAACAACTTGAATATTAATTGGAATAGCCCTCTGAACACAATTTGGTCTTCTAGAAAGAGGCTCATTACTGCTTATGATAATGACCTTGCCACTAAGAACAGCAGTACTTGGATTAAAGTACAAAAAGGCTTTGGTCCTCGGGAATCTATTAACGAACTATATAAATATTTGGAAAAAAATGAAGACTTAAAACGAAATGGATATGCAGTCAAAAATAAATATATAAATCAAGATTTTAAGAATAATATAATTAGCATTAGTTTCTGTGATTATAGTACTTTCAATGAAAAATGTTATTAAAATAATCTTTAGAACATATATAAACAATCAAACATTTCAACCAAGAATAAAAGGATATGATCACGATGCTATTTACCGATATTTTTTCATTTAGCAAAAAAACAAGTGTCAAGAAATGCTGCCTATTTGAATATCCTTTTACAAAAAAAAACAACATATTTTTTTACTTAAAACCTACTATACATCTCAATAATTTTCTACTTCAGGTAGACTAAATACATATAAGTAGATCTTTCATATATTTTTATTTGTTGAAATGGTTACTATCCATTGTTTGCCAATTAATTTTTCTATAATTGCATCTTCAGTTTGCTATATTTTCTATTTATTACTCCAAAGTGTCATTTTTGAGACAATCAAGATCTTGATGGCAGGCAAAATGATACAATTAATGTCAATAGAAAAATTACTTGGGCAAAATTTTTTGTAGGTTCTTTATTGCTCATTTTTTCTTAATAATTAGTAATATAACATAGCTCTTTTTTATCTCATGTCTGCTTGTCAAAACCTTCTCTCTAAATCTGAATCAGTGAAATGTCACTGACTGTCAATGAGATTTCACTGATGGAAATAGACGGAAATTGGTCACGGATAAGTGCGCCAACTTACTGGCCTCTTCCCTACTAAATACAACAATCACCCTGCATCACGGGCATCACACGCGTGTTTCGCTTCTCTCGCAAGTTTGAACGGGATCTTGTGGGTCGCTGTCGTATCGCGCGCTTCGTGCTCGACTTTTTTCGGGGTTTACACATTGTGCTGGATTAGATATAAAAAGAAATTTATTTTCAAACATTATACAATTTTCAATATCTTTAAGCTTAAGACATTGTTTAATTTCCTTTTTTTATAGATTGCAGAGGAAGTTTATTTACTTAAGGCTCTATCAGCCTTACCTAATAGATTCTCTTTATAATATCTATGCTTCACGCTCAATTTTTCGTATGTATTTTTATAATTCGCTGATAAGCTATGCAATAAAAATAATTTATTTTGTATTTTTAGATTTATTTATACTAGTTATATCAAATTAAATTAAAAATTAATTAAAATAAATTCTATATATCTCGTATGGGAGTGCTTTTTCAGATATTTCAAAACAAAGAAAAAATTTAATTTTTACCAACATTTTAACCCTGAGAAGTTACCTTAAGAAATGCATTATTTCAGCAAATTTTCAGATCTTTTTTATGTAAATAAGTTTGCTTGTTACCATTATTTCTGTGTTTTGCAAATTAAAAACGTAAAATTGCATTTCTTATTTTTAAAAAAATTTTTCGATAAATGAAACTAGAACCGCTGGTCAAAAGTGACTGATTAACGAACTGGTTCTTTTTTTAGGCCGTAAAAAAATGAGCGAAGCTTAATCTACTTATAGTATTGTAAACAAAGACGGAAAGAGATATAAATATAAATATACATTCTACAATAGCATATTGCAACTTGCAAAATTATTTTTCTAGAATAAATGACTGATACGGACCATCACCTGGGCTGAAAGGTCTCTTGACCTAAAATCAAATCTATGGGTTTTATTTCTGGCTCCTAAGGCCAATAATAACATCATGCAAGAATAACAACAAATTTTTTATTTAAAAAAGGCAATAATGTAAGCCTTTTTAAAAATTTTCATTTTTTCCACCTTTTTCATGTCATTGTTTTTAACATTTCGAAAAGTTGGGCTGGCAAATGTACTTTTTAAATTTAAAAATTACGATTAAAACAAGTATTTTTCAATTTTTTTAAAAGCGTTATCATGATTGAAACAAAAATATACGTCCTATATAAAAATAGTCAAAAGATAATTTGTAGATATTTTTTAGATGAATAATTTTTCTTCTAAACATTTTTTTCGCATGTCGCATAGTTTTTCTGAAAAATGGAATGTTTCATTTTTGACGATTTAAACAAAAACTATTTATTTTTACTGCAGTCCCGCAAGAAAAGTTCCCGTTAGAGACGACAAGGTGGTCCAACGGGCAAAAGAGTGACGCCGCTAGGTCAGCGGATTAACTCCACAACAACGCAGGAGTGTATGAAAAAAGCTGGCCTTACCCTCTGCGGTTAATCGTGTCGTCTGCTTGAATCAGTTGCAAAAATGTCTCGGGCAATTCGCTGCAGTTCGCTTTCAGTCAGCGCCGGATTTAACAAGGGGCACGGTGGGGCTAGCACCCCAGGCCCCAGGGGGCTGAGGGGCCCCTGACCCCAGAAACAATTAATAAAGTTCACGTACGTTACAGCAATTCCATAATTGTCCATAATTGTAAAATATAGGGAAAAAATAAAAACGTGGTAATTTAAGAATAATTTTTATTTATTTTCCTGGTTTCTCAAAAATTGGAATTTTCTCTGCCCTTAAGAGGGCCCCTTCGAGGTTAAAAAACAAGAGCAAGCGTTTATCTTTGCAAGAAAAAAATAACCGTTTAGACGATGTGAAATCAGGTGCTTCATAACAGATTTATATTTTTAGTATTTAATGTCGATCTTTGAACTCTATAATCTATAAAAGTTAAAAATTCGCAATTTGCAGTTTATCTGCATTTCATGTAAACTTGTTTAGTTGGACAGTGTTACTACCTTCCATTTTATAAGTTATTACTTCAAATTAAAAATGTTTGCGAACCCAGAAAAAACTGTGAAATGGCCAGGATTTGTTTTCGATCAAAACGGCCACCCTGATACATGTACATTCATACTTAAAAATGAGTACTTTTATACAGTTTGATTTTTGAGTACAAAAATTTCGACGCTTATTATGACAATGTAAAATTAAAATAGAAAAAATACAAAAACAAAATATTTTTAAGAAGAAACTGATTGTTTGTGTTGCGCTGAGTCCCGAGATTGTATGAAGGAGATAAAGGGTATCCCCCTACAAACGGCTTCTATAGCGGGACTGCTGTGCAATGAAAAATGGTCAGAAGTATATTTGCGGATTTTTTTAAAATAAATCATTTTTGCGGTGGATAAAACTAGAACCGTCAATCAAAAATGGCTGGTTACCGAATTCGTTCTTTCTTTTTAGACCTTAAAAAGTGTGAAATAGCTCAAATTAATCTGATCA
Source organism: Druon quercuslanigerum (assembly GCA_010014905.2). Classification (NCBI taxonomy): domain Eukaryota; kingdom Metazoa; phylum Arthropoda; class Insecta; order Hymenoptera; family Cynipidae; genus Druon; species Druon quercuslanigerum. The sequence goes on from JAAAKG020036928.1 coordinate 6,926, forward strand.
ATCTTTCGAAAGTTATCGTGCCTACACAATACTACAGACACTTTCGTCAAAAGCGTTTTTGCTGATTCAGGGGATCTCAAAACGTGGATATTTGATGAAAACCAATTAAGTCAATTTTTACATGAAAATAGCACCTCCTCATGGGAATGACAATGCAAAAAATAAAACAGAGAGTTTGAATTTTTTCCAAAGAAAATCGGACTAAAAGAACAGCTTCCAGAATATGGGTCTAAAGCACCAAATGAGAAGAGGTGGGAGGTGAGATGCGTGGAAAGTAGGGAAGGGTAATGAAGGAAGAGATTTTATTGACTTAATTGAAGATCTAACAGGCTGCAAAACACTTTTTTGTTGGTGCATGTTGCCTAGTTTGACTAATGTTTTCTTGTCTTTTTGTCGTATCTGTCACGGTTCATATGAAAAATACGAAAATTCAATTTTTCCAAACATTGTAATAATAATTAAAATATATGAAAAATATTTCGAACCAAAACAATTATTTACATTGAGTCAGGAAAGAGAACTTTTAAATTTACTTATGTCAAAATTAATAATGGTTAGAAGAAAAAAAAGTATTTTAGTATAAAAACAACCCTAAAAATGCAAATACTCATAACTTAGTGTAAATGATTTTTTTCTCAAAGCAGCAAAATGCGTATTACGCTATTTCCTTTAAAAAGCAACATCCCTAAAACTTCATATCTGACATGAGAAATATTATTGTACATGTTTCACTTTGTAATGTTTGTACTTCACATCCCTTATTTATACAGTTCCTTTTTCTCTGTTAGAAAAGAATATACAAACAAAAAAAAACATGCGAGCAAGTTCCGACTGTTTTTCTTTGAAGAAGAAAGTTTTTTCCCTTCTCCTGCTTTTGGCTCAAGAGAAAACTCTAATGGGCAGTAGGCTAATTATGTACTCGATCCACACTCAGTTCAGTGCCCTTCTGAACAGATGTTCTCGCACGAGCAAGTTTGAAACGAGTCTCTAGCCTAGTTCTTTAGGTGAATAAAAACGTGAGCTTTCTCATCCGCTGACTGTCGAGTAGTGAACTCACTGCAGTTAACCAGCTTCCTTGGCGTTTTCGCCCGGGTCAACACGAATACGCTTGTACGTTCATCTTTACGCGATAATTACTGCTTCTTCAGTCTTCTCCAACGACTCCACGCATTCGCTTTGCATCATAATTAAGAAAATGACTCACTCGAAATTCATGCCACAGGCAGATTAAGTTCTTAAGACCACGTAACTCTGTTACCACTTACAAGTTCTTCAGGTTCTTCTAAACAATTCGTGCGATTTTTATTTTCGGTAGGATCTACCAAAAAGGAAGACTTATTCTGTTTGTTAAACCGCTCTACTAAACAACATATCGCCCTCAGATTTGACTTCACCTTTTTTTATGTCAACTTTAAAGAATATGTTCTTTCGGTTTGTTATTTGGTACATCATATGAACCCTCTGCTGATGCATGAAAAATACACTAATTTTTGTGGATTAAGCATAGCAGACAGACTTTATTTTAGTTTGGACCTCTGTTGAAAGCTTCCTCGAGAAGCTTCGTTCTTTTTATTTTCTTCGTTCTTTTTTCTTCGTTCGTTCTATTCTCGAATTTGTACTGTATTTTACTCAAATTCGACAGAAAACCAGATATTTTATATATTACAACAGCTGTTGTTTTCGTCCCGAGGAAACTTTTAGATTCAGTATTTATTCCCAACACTTACATATTATATTTATTTTGTGAAACGCAAACTTCCCAGGCAACATAATTATGCGCAGATAAGGTAATGGAGAAGTTAGGAAAGTTTTTAGCATTGTCACCAATTACATTGATTAAAGCAACTTTAAACGTATTTTTTTAATGCCTATGAGGTTCTGTTTTACTTCTAGAGCTCTTTTTGTCACATAGTATATTAGCTTTTGTACGACGTAATATTCAGCTAATGATTTTAGAAATGTCCCACAAAGAAATTTTTGAAACATACTCACAGTTTTAGAACGGATTGAATATTGTATACAAACTTTTTATTACTTTAATTGCTGCTTTTGATATTAATTTGCGGTAATATTACTTTACATTTTACACAACACATTTTTAAAAATCCCTATACACTTTTATTATCATATTCAGAAAGGAAAAGGTAATACTTAACACGTCCAAATAAAATATTTTTTAATTGAAGAACTTTGTTTCCCTGCAATATATTACAGCAATAATAAATGGAGTCTCGATCTCAGCTTCTGAGTGAGGTAGAAAGTTGTAATTAAGTTTAATAATTTCCATACAGTTTTATTGATTAAATTTCTATATTAACATCTTTGTAACATTTATTCTTTATTTGCTACAGCGCTTTCTTTTTACATTCTCATCAGAGAAGGCATTAGATTTGTGTAAAATTTTACCCCGCCAGTTTTTGTCAAATGTGCATGTTTTGAGAACTCCTGAATCCGAAAAACAGGTTTGTACGCATGTGTCTGTCTGTTCGTGGATGGTTTTTTTGTAGCACGATAACTTTCGAAAGAGCTAACAGATTGGATTGTCCCGGTGGTACACTCTTTTAGTATCTTAGAATGAAGGTCAGGTTCGTTAACCAGCCATTTTGGATAAAAATTCAAAAAGTGAGCACATTTTGAATAATTTTGTGACCACTGTTTTTCAAGATTGAAAAATGGTCTGTAAGGATATTCATAGTGTTCAAAAAGACGAACGATTTATCCTACTGACTTTTTTTGATAAAACCAAAATTTACTAGAGTTATAGCATTTACAAACTCCAAAAAACATAGAAAAATGATCATTTTAAGCCAAATAACGCGCACACGACAGCATAACAAATAATGGTAAATCAAAAATTATATTTTACATTCAACTATTTTCTGTTGCCTACGTAAAGGAGGGCCGGTAATGTAAAAATGAGATCATATGAAAGCCCATCTAACACAACGTTGCTGAAGGTTGGTTTCTCAGCAGAAGACACTAACCAGCTATGACTCTCGGTTTAACTAATCCCCCCCCCCCCCCCCTCGTCAATCGAATTTTCGTGGGTGACTGAGGCTAGGAATATAATTTTGAAGTTAGAAAAAGGTAATGCTGATGTATAGACCGTATCTGTATCGTTCAAATCGTAAAAATAAAATTGGAAATTAGCAAATTCCGTTTTTAAAAACCAGCAGAAGTTGCAATAAAATGTTTAATAACAATTTTTGTTAGGAAGGCGCATTTTTTAAACGAAACAAGGAAATTATGTCTCTTTTAATACCAATGCTTGTTATGAGTTGTAATAATGTACATTCATATAAATGATATTCAATTTGAGGGATAAATTCGAGTGCGAAGCACGAGATACGTGGTGAGAATGTGTTCGTTAAAGCCAAAGGAGCTTGAGCAAAAGAGAATTCATTATCACTAAATTACTGTTGTCGATGGTTTGACCTTTAGTTTTTAAAAATCTGTGCACAAGTGTGGGGAATATATAAAGACCGAGTGCTGAGCGCGAGGGAAATATATTATCGAGCGCGAAGAATGAGATAAACATGGTATCGAGCGCGAAGCGCAACAACGAACAGTTGCACGCCCTAGGCCCGTTTTAAAAGTGCATGATACGGAAAAATAAACGGCCCAAATGTTTTTCCGTTGTCAAAGGCGTCAGGTCGTAGACAAACCATTCAAGCCAAGGCAGGGGCCTACAAATTTAGCTACTTTCTGTTAAAACTTTAAAGTAAAGAAACTGCAATGGAGCATCGAGCTATTACTTCCGGTGATCAATAAGTAATCCAATAATTATTAATATTAATATTAATATTAATAACTATTAATATTCATTGTATTATATTCTTGTGATTTAAAAAAAGATGAAATAACACGAACCATAAATTATTATTCAATTAGCAATTACTTTTTGTATTTATCTTCAATGAAACATTTACTGCGTCACTTTCCTGCAGTTTCAGTTTTTGTCCGAAAACAAGAACATGAACAATACCCATCTTCTCCTTTTTTCATTTCTTAACCTTATCTGCTTACCTCTGCATGATTTCAATTACATGCTGGATGAAAAGCTGTCTTTTAAAAACTTTTCAAATAATTGAAACTTTTTTGATGCCACAAGTCATACACGTAGTAGTTTTAGCTTTAAAAGAGGGTCTAATTTGTTTTAAATCCCGACCCTACTTTGGCGCTAAACGTGGAAAAACGACCAATTTCTGACACTCTTAGCATCAAAGTAGGGTCTAAATTACATTGAAATCGATGCTTATTTAGAACCTACTTTACCGTTTCCAGTGCCTACTAAGGTAGGAGTTACGGTTTCAAAGTAGGGCCTAAATTTCGATTCGGGTATGATCGAATTTTGATTTTAATTTTACTCGCTCTGCTTGTTATTTATAATCGTATTTTTATTTAATATTCGGAAAGGAAATTTGAAAGCCTTCATACCATTTAAACGACCCACCTAGAACTTTAAAATATCTAGCTAAGTCCCTGCGGAGAATTTCTCAGATTTTCTCAGAGCTTTGAGAATCTTTAGCATATACTCTGAGATTTCTATCGGTAGGGTGGTATCCTTTTTTTGACTCTATTACTCTTCCTCAAAGTTTGTGAATAGAGTAAAATTTTAAACTATTTAAAAGTTTTGTTCCGTAATTTCTTGTATTACCATCAGAAATGATCATTCTTAATATGATTATCTTTTATTTATAAAAAAATATATACTTTCTTCTTTTTGTGAACCCTTCAGCGAAAAATCGTCTGTTACGATTACGATTACGATTCCGACACGCTAAACCTTTATTTTTACGAAAAACAATTTTTTTTTGTTCAATGCTTTTTTAATTCTTATTTAGCTTCCCTATATCTCGGGGCAAGTTTTTATTTTTATTTTTTTTTCATTGAAAAGTAGATTTGTAATCGCTATGCTAAGACGATTTGCGAAGCCCATGCAATGTTGAGCTTTAAATTCTTGAATGATTTATTAAGGGTTGGATAACTTTCTGTTTTCATACTCATTTTTCTTCGAACTGAGCAACTTAATTTCTCTGAATTGTTTTTTGTTTGAACCTAAAATTGCACTTTTTAACTCGATCTACATCCGAGTCTGTTGAAGTTTTAGATCAGAAAATCTGTGTATGAGTACTCAATAGAAATATTGAAAATAAATTTTAAATATCTATTTCAGACATTATAAAACTTAGCGGGCTTATATTATCACACTAAAAACTCTGGGAACAATTATGTTGCAAGTAATTTCAAGATGGTGCGTTCCGTCTCGCTCGCAGTTCGGGTTCGAAAATCGTCGATTAATTTTGCCGCAAAACTATAAAAATAATTTACAGTAGGTAACGTTTCGTACCCCAAGTCCGAGGAAAACGATACCTAGTGATACCTACTAAATTTTTGTTGCAGTTATATGGTACCCTCAAATAGGCGTTACATTAACACTTTGTTTTTACTGTGATACCATTAATCTCCCATACCAAGCAATTAAAAACAAACTTTTTGCTTATACATTCACAGTAATAACTCTGAGATTACCGTAGATGCAGTTCATAAGAAAATTTCTTCCAAAGAAGGAATTGAAGATGCTCCATTCCAGCATCTTAACAGAAAGTAGCTAGATTTGTGGGCCCCTGCCTTGGCTTGAATGGTTGGTCTACGACCCGACGCCTTTGACAGTGGAAAAACTTTTGGGTTGTTTATTGACGATTCATGCACTTTCACAAGGGGTGCTGAAATGCTGCGATAAATTTTACTTACTTTTTACTCAAAAAAAGAAAGCGCTTTAACAAATAAAGTATACATGTAACAAAGATGTTAATATAGCCATTTAATTAATAAAAATGTATGGAAATTATTAAGCTTAATTATAACTTTCTACCTCAGTTAGAAGCTTAAATCTAGACTGCATTTATTATTGCTCCTAGTTTATACAATTATTGTTTTTTCCGTAATTTGAGAATACCAATATTTGATTGCCTTTTCATGCTATTAACTTGAATTTTGTTACGAGATTTCAATTAAAATTGGAAAAGATATTGTGGAATAAATTTCATGTATTTAAGTATTTACATTAACTTGTTAAATAAATAAATTTGAATGAAGAGCTTCAGATAAAAGTTACAGTACTTAGTCAAAAGAGTAAATTTTGTATCTAGATATTTTCAAATAAAATTAACTCTTTTCTAGAAAAACGACATTTTATACATTGTGTAGATTTTTTTCATCTATATTATCGCCGGATTTTCAAAATCTTTTACTTTTATTGAAAAGTTATACATTTAAAAAAGTTCCGCCTGGCAAAGTAGTCACACTTTTGTTTTAAATTTTTTATCGTCGGATGAATATTTACGTAGAAATGGTGCATTTCAGTTTCACTGACATTTTTGCTTTAATTATTTATCTCCAAAATTAAAAATTAAAGCAATCGAAAACTGGCTGAAGAACTTTTTGTTCGTAAACATATACCGTAGACGAACGTGACAGAAAAATGGTAAAAATCATCAAATTCTAATCAGGCTACTTGATTAATTTAAAAAAATCAAAAGCGGTTATCTCATAATTGGCCCATATCTCGAAGAAACACCCTCGATTTTTGGAATCAGTGAAAAATTCTACATAAGATGCAACAGGGAAATCGACAGGACCTATGACAGCATACAGGTATTCCCCTGGCTCCTATAGAGTACAATAAACAAGTAGCGATGCTGCGATCTAACAGTGGGCATCTGCTAAAGCTTAAAATTTTACCACAGATAAAATTAGTACTTTTGTAATAAATGATTTTGAAGTTAAAAAATCGCATTCTGTCGATCTCAACAGATAGAGGCATATACAATTTCCAATAAAAAGATAAAAACTGTCATTATTGCAGCTAAATAAACGTATTAATACATATAACACAAATACCATGAAGATAAATAATATAAGAATTCTGACAAATTTAAAGCATGTCCTAGCTATATGTATTAATTGGAGGCTAATTCAAGATTGTACCAAAGTCGAATCATTTTAACTCGTGATAAGGCGTTTTAAATCCTTTAAAGGCTGTTATAAAACAAGCATTTAATTTAACATTTTACTTTGCTTCGCTAGAAACTTAGAGCTATTTAGGAAACGTGAAGTCTCAAACATAATATAAGGATATTGCGGCATCCTGAGCATATTCCGCCTTAAGTAAATTCTCTTCTTTCAAACTGTAATGATTATTTATTTCTAGTGTGCAGTTTTTATTTAATTTTTTCCCGGATCCTTTCTTGTTGAATAGAGTGTATGTACCGAGAATACCCCTATTCAGCCTATTTCAAATTCTAAATGACAAGAAGAGATATGAATACTCAAATGTAGATTCAGCTTGTCAATGCGTAGTGTTAAAAAACGTATTAAGTTTAAAATACCAATGTATATTAAAATTAATATTTAAAGCATATGAAATCGTAATTTAGAGCGTGCACAGCAAATTTCATTTGAATTCACGATAATCACTCAGATAATTTCATTTTGTACTAAATAAACAAATGTTTAGAAGTAATTTTCGATTCTTAATAATAAAACGTGCTACCTTCTTCCAACTATAGTAAAATACAATTGGATTTTAAATCGAAATGTGTAATTAGGCAAAGAAATAACCGACCTAACCTGCAATCAAATGTAATCACCTTAAATTTTTACCACTCAGAGAAAATTTTAGAAAAAGTTCGACCCATACGTTGCACTTTATAACTTTAATTATAAGAAGCAATTCAATCGCGACGAATTTCAGATTAATACTTTAATTACGAATATAAGACAAGATTTAAAAAAACGAAAACCCTTTGAGTTTTCAAACACGCTGATATTCTGACATGTGTATTAAATTTAATATAATATGTATATTAAATTTCCACTCACGCTTATGCAATTGAATTTATATACATTTGTATTAAATTTAACAGAGATTTTTCTAACATTGTATTGAAAAGGAATTATCAATACTGTTATAAAATTACTGGTTTCACTGGAAAGTAGCAATGGATAGTATATATCACTTGAAAGGTAGATAACAAGAGATCAATCGCTTCGAAAATCCGTGACATGTTTCAAGATCGATATCACGCGTCGGATGTCACAAGATAGCAACGGTGCATTTTTACAGGAAAGTCGTTTGCACACGAACAGGTTGTTTAATTCGAATCCAGAGCACTGTTTTAATTTTTATATTTCTGCATTAAGGATTCTAGCAGTAGTTTATTTATTGCATGTACAGATACTTGTATCAGATACTGCAAATCAGCATTTTGACATCAAATTTTTCTTTAATTTAGCTTTTATTCATTATATAATCTCAAATTAACTCATAATCTTTCATGATCCAGTATCCAATTTTTTATTATCTCTTATTTTTTTGACGGTTTTAACAGTGAAGCGGGTGTTATCTAAAGCACAGCTTCATTATCACGTCATGGGAAAATTGGAGAGAGTTTCTGATATGAATATTTCATCACCTCTCGAAGCGTAAATTTATACACAATAAATAAACGTGCGTGCGCTGGCATCAGGGCGTTGATCGTAGTATCTAAACTTGAATGGATTGGTATTTTAATTTCAGTTTCTATCTGTTCTTTGGATCCTTGATATTTCGTATTGAATATTCAAGAAAAGAACCAAGAGTTAATGTAAAATTCTCGAGAATTTTAAATTAGACTCGAAAATAAATATTATCCTGTACCCGAGACCAACACTGATGTTACCCCATCAGTTTTCACGTTATCGCTCGCTGCATTCTCGAGAGAAGTTGCACGCGCGCTTTTTAAACGAAAATTTGCAGTAAATCTACTTTGCTGCCGATAGAGGTCGTCTACTTCATGTTCTTAACGCCCATCGAGGAGACAATAACACGGACGATTACCTCGAAACACAAGACTTAGCGAAGCTATCAACCCATTTGCTAGCCCCAGTGAACATCTGAACATACTTACACCTCCCTGCGTAAGTAAGAAAGGGAATAGAATTCTAACTCAATTGTTTTGTAGAAATTTCTTTTAAATATCCGAAAAATTTCGATACTATTCACAACCGGTGCCTTATTTCATATTATTCAACTTCCCACCTAGGACCTTTCCAACGCATTCGCCGCAAAGCCCTCGCACTTGTTTTATTATACTTACCCCACTCAATATTCGAAACTTCCCCTATTCATCTATTTCGATTCCCCCTGATACATATCCCATCCTTAATTTTTTCAATTTTATTAAAAAATATTTCGATACAGTGACCTTGTACATCCTAAATATTTTTGTTGGAGTTGGTGTATGAATTGAGAAGGATTGAAAAAATTGTTAAAATTGTTTTGTTTACATTGGATCGAATATAGATTTCGGAATGATTCAGATTGATTAAGAATGAATTTCTATCCGAAGCTTTGAGGCGAGTGAATTATAAAAATTTCCGCTATAATAAAAATGTCATGGAAATTTCTTGAAGCGTCACATATTTTAATTGAACCTATCATTGTTTCCGAGATTATTAAAGAGAAGAGTAGTATAGAGTGGAGAACATCAATCAGCTAAAAAATGTAGAAATGCGTTACTTACATGACTGATCATTGTCAATCGTAACTTATTGTCACAAACAAATTCAGACTGCCCTCTGAGTACTCAGAGGGAATCGCTGAGGTATATTCTTTATATTGCATTGAGAAGGTGTTACAGTCGAACCTCCATAACTCGAACACTCATAACTATATTATAACATATTCTTTGCTATTCGTTTCTTAAGTGAATCGATTCTTTGCCCTAAGAATCGAAGAGTATATTTTTTGCAACAATTATAATTTAGGTTTTTTCCTAACATCTCGCACTGCCTGTATCTTTGTGGTATCTAAGTTATGTAGTTGCATTTGTTAGCATTCTGTATAATCTAAAGACGTGGGCTCCACGTGGGTTTCTGCGCGTAAACCGAAAAGCAGAGAACGAACAGCCAATTACGGAACACCTATGAGATGAAAGGAAAGCCAAAGGTTTTCTGTAATTGGCTGTTCATTTTCTGCTTTGTGACCATCGACATATCGAAATAAACCAATAACGCTGTAGGGAGAACGAAAATGGACTCTAGAGAGAGAAAAAAGATATGAGATGTAGACTTGTCTCTTTCTAGATAAAGCTGTTTGTCGATATCATTTTCGTTGGGTAAAGTTTGATGAAGCACAGGGCCGTGTTTTGTATCGTGAATGCCCCAAAAAAGTGACGTTTGTTGTATCTTTCAGAATTTATTTAATTATATTCTGTGTAAAAATGTATTAAAAGTGGCGGTAGCCCGTGCAGTTTGTCAGCGATGTAAAGCCTTTCACGTTGATTTTTAATAGTTGTAAAATATAAGGTTAGAAAACTGGATATCACGAAAACATTTTATTAAAAAAAGATAATAAGCTTTGAAAAGTTTTCGAATTTTAGGTTAGGATGGAACTAATATTTTACTTCAAATCAATTAAATTTCTTCATTTTATTTTATTAGGGAACGCTTAAGCAGAGGAATATTACTTGTAAAAGGTCCGAAAATTACAAAAATTGAAATAATTTTTAATTGAAATAATTTCGCATTGCTTTATTTATTATAATTAATGATTTTATTTTAATGAATAATTTACTCATTACATAAAGTATCTCGTACCTATAAAAAAATATAATTTTTTACGATTTTTTTCACCCGATTCTTTCAAAATCGATTCTTTCGTTCCGATTTTTTAGAAAATCGATTCTTCACGTTCCGGTTCAGAATCGATTCTAGAATCGTTTTTTTTCCAGAGAATCAAACATCCCTATTGTAATTATCTCTAGCACTTCGCCATTACCAGAGGTACCTTTGCGGCAAACCTGCAAATTAAAAGCACAAGATCACTCATGTATTTTACATGGATGATCTGAAGATCTATGCGAAAAATAAAGAGCAACTACATTTACCTCTAGGGATTGTCGAACGATACACTAAAAAAAAAGGAATGGAATGTTGGTTAGAAAAATGCACCAAGGTTTATTTGAAGTGACGAAAACTTAATGGCATCTCTGAAGACACTGAGCTCATCGATAGAAGCGCTATACGGCACCTTTGCCCTGGAGAGGATTATACATAGCTGGGCGTGCCACAGAGCTGCATTCAGGATGTGACATCGATAAAGTATACTCTCGGAAGTAGATATAAGCCTCTCATCCAGCAGGTTTGGTCTTCCGAAATGTGCGCGAGGAACAAAGTATCTGCGACGAACATGCTTGCCACCCCGGTAGTACTCTATTCATTTGGAGTGGTTCCACGGACGAAAAACGAGCACAGATCCCTTGATATCGGGGCACGAAAAGTTATGCACATAAACAAAAGCATGCATCTTAAGTCTTCTGTTTCCCGACTCTAAATCTCACGCCCTCAAGGTGGTAGCGGAATATTGAATCTTGAATGTCATCACAACAGGATTGTTCTGGATGCAGAACATAGAGTCGCAATGGAAGAGACCCTCTTCTTAAAATTGCCAGGAAGCATGAAGAAGCGGGCAAAAGAGCGTTTCTGTACTGTGGGTGAGGAAAATGCATCAAACCTTATCTATCTCCACAGAAATTTGGAGGATCAGTCAATGTCGTGTGAGCTAACTTTTGTTTTCCTTAAGGGGCGGGGGGAAGGTTTCAGCGTAAAAAAACGCTCTTTTTGCAATTTTTTTTAAGAATATGTATTAAGCAAATCTATTAAAACTATCTGTACATTATTAAGTATACTTTAAGGTATATTTTGTAATTTTTTCATTTGAAAATGTTTAAAAACATGCCGGTGACAGAAATTTTCCGAGAACGTCTTGAAAAAAAAAACGGTTTGCGGTGTTCACTGCATCTCAGTCAAAAATTATTTGAAATCAAAAACCATTTAAATTCAGTCAAAGTATCATCAAATCCTCCCTCCAACTGTCTCTGATTATTTTTTTTTTGCATTTAAAAATTTTTGGTGGTCATTTAAAGTGTAATCTGCTATTTTTCGCGAAAAATTCCACCATTTTGGGGGTGGAAAACACCCTTAATATAAAAAAAAAATTTTACTTACCGTTGGGGAGGGGTATTTTATATGTAGAAAATGTGTACCAAGTTTAAAATAAATTGGTAAAGTAGTTTTCAAATGGCAGTAAACACGGACTTTGAAAAAGTAGTTTTGAGAAAAACGGGTTTAAAGTTACAGAAGCCCGCAACTTTCAGAGCTGTAGTGTTAGAAGACAAGAGAATAACTGGACAATAAGTTTAAAAGTTTTGCTCAGATCGACTTAAAATTTGGAGAATATATTCTTGAAATGTTTAACAACAAGACAAGACAAAC
>JAAAKG020036939.1:0-19241 GCA_010014905.2 Druon quercuslanigerum
ATAAAAGTATTAAACAACATACAATTTTTTCTAGGAAATCTTCTGTATAGATGAAATTTTGTGTAGAAAAAATATAAAAGTATTAAAGAACATACAATTTTGCCTAGGAAATCTTCTGTATGGATAAAATTTTTTGTAGAAAAAATATAAAAGTATTAAACAATATAAAATTTGGCCTAGGAAATCTTCTGTATAGATATAAAAGTATTAAATTCTGCGCAGGAAATATTTTGTGTAGAAAATATTTTATGTAGGAAAAAAATAAAAGTATTTAACATTATTAAATTATTTGTAGGATATATTTTGTGTAGAAAATATTTTGTGGAGGAAAAAGATAATAGTATTAATTAATATAAAATTCTGCCTAGGAAATTTTCTGTGTAGAAAAAATGTTGTGTAGGAAATATATAAATGTAATAAATTTTAAGTGGAAAAAATTTTGTGTAGAAAAAGTTTTCTGTAGGAAAATTATCATCAGTATGCTTGTGTACAATATATTTCGTGAAGAATAAAATTCCTAGTTTTCCTAGTAGGTGAAGCGTGTTTTTTTTTTGCTAAAACGGTTAATTTGAAATGACCTGATGAAAATTTCAAAAGTACAGCTGCAAATTTTCCACGTTTCCCATACAACAATCGCCTTGAAGTATTGTAACTGTTTTGGAATTTTTTTTAGCAAAAAAACCGTCAAATTCCGTGATTCAACATCCAATAACTGGCCTGCTCGTTGAGAAGAAAAGTGAAAATCATCGAGGAGGAAATGAGCGACGAGACAGCAGCTGCATACGAAAATGTCTGTTTGCCTGGCAAAATTTTTATCTCGCGATCTCGACACGTGTCGAGTCAATGGTCGGCAGTCGATAACGATGATGATCAGAGGGTGCCCAGTCGAGATTTTGATCGCTCGAAATCGATTTTCCGGGATCAGCCATCTGTTTCCATTTATCCGGTGCCGGCTAGCAACCCCTTCTTGGACGTTTCATGGGCGAGCGGCTCGCCACAATGCCGCAATGAGAATTAAGAATGGGCAATGGGCAATGCTAAAAAGAGGGACAATGCGAGCCAACTTTGCCCCGTCATTCTTTTTTCATCCGAGACTCCCCCCTCCTCTGATTGCGCCGTGTTATATTGTATCTGGACAGAAATTTTCTCTGCTTATCGCGCGTGCCATCTTCTTGCGTTTAACGTCTCCATTCATTACGGACACCCCCCCTGGAGAGGCGAATTTCACGTTTAACGGCGAAACTTGAACTTCGAGCGTGTCGGTCTAATGAGACAGGGATCGAAGAAAAAAATCGACCCTGTTTTTTGACTCAGGGGACCTGAACAAACTACGTTAACAATTTTGAGGGGGAGGGGGTCACGCTAAAAACTACGGTTGGTGAAGGTGGTGGGGAGGAGTCAACGGAAGTAAGGCTACGAACTTAGATAACATTTAGCACCTTTCCTGTGATGATACGTTTTAATGAATTCTATTGAGTTCCAGAAAAGTCAAATACTTTTGGTTGAAAATGGTTTATTTTTTGACAAAAACTAATTTTTTAAATTTAAGAAATAACTATTATATTTTTTGATTGAAAAGTTATTTCGTTGAATATTCAATTATTTCAAATAATTTATTCTTGGTGAAAATTCTATTCTTTTCTTCAAAATGTAATGTTTTTTAGATAAAAATTAAACTACTTGATTGAAAGTTGAACTAGTTTGTTAATTTTTTTTTAATTCACCTCCTTGGTTAAAAATGTAACTATTTCATTGAAGACAAATCTTTCGGGTTAAAAAATTGTATTTTAGGTTGAAAATGTTACTTTTTGTTAAAAAAAGAATTTTTTTTAAATCATGCTTTTGGGTTCAAAATTCAATTTTTTGCTGATAATTCGTCCTTTGCCTTTGAAATTTAACAATGTTGTTGAAAACAATATGCATGTTGCAGAAAATTAGTGTTTTTTTGGTGAACTTTTGAAATCTTGCCATAGAAAATTATTCTTTTCGGCTGAAAGTTACATTTTTTTAATTCACCTCCTTGGTTCAAAATTTAACTGTTCCATTAAAAACAAATCTTCCGTGTTAAGAAATTGTATTATAGGTTGAAAATTGTACTTTTTGTTAAAAAATTAATATTTTTCTTAACAAATTATCTTTTTGGGTTAAAAATTCAAATTTTTGCAGATAATTCGTCTTTTTGCCTTTAAAATGCAACAATGTTGTAGAAAATTAATGCTTTTTGTTGAAAATTAGTATATTTTTTTGAAAACTTTAGTTTTTTGGTAAACATTTAAATTCTTGCTATAGAAAATTATTCTTTTCGGTTGAAAGTTACATTTTTTTAATTCACCTCCTTGGTTCAAAATTTAACTGTTCCATTGAAAACAAATCTTCCGTGTTAATAAATCGTATTTCAGGTTAAAAATGTTACTTTTTGTTAAAAAATTAATATATTTTGTTAAAAAATTAATATTTTTCTTCAAAAATCATGTTTTTCGTTCAAAATTTAACTTTTTGCAGGTAATTAATCCTTTTGCCTTTCACCTTCTCTGTTGAAAATTTAAATTAACCTTCATTTAGATTTTATTTTTACAAAAAGAAGGAATTTTTAAAATAAAAAATCATCAACCAAAAGAACTGGCTTTTTGAAGATATAGTTAAATTTTTAGAAGAATAGGTAAATTTGTAAGCAACAAGATTAATTTTCTACTACTAAAAATTTACCTTAATGCAACAATGTTGTTGAAAATAAATGAATTTTTTTGAAAATTAGTGTATTTTCTTGAAAAATTGTGTTTCTTGGTAAACATTTGAATTCTTGCTACAGAAAATTAATCTTTTCGTTTGAAAGTTACATTTTTTCTATTCACCTTCTCTGTTGAAAATTTAACTTTCCATTAAAAACCAATCTTCCGGGTTAAAAATTGTTTTTTAGGTTGAAAATTTTACTTTTTGTTACAAAATTAATTATGTTTTAATTCATGTTTTTGGGTTCGAAATTCAACTTTTAGCAGATATTTCGTCCTTTCAACTTTAGAATGCAACAATGTTGTTGAAAATTATTTTATTTTGTTAAAAATTAGTGTATTTTCTTGAAAACTTGTGTTTTTTGGTTAACAATTGAATTTTTGCTATAGAAAATTAATCTTTTCGGTTAAAAGTTACATTTTTTAAATTCACCTCCTTGGTTGAAAATTTAACTATTCCATTGAAAAGAAATCTTCCGCGTTAAAAATTTTACTTTTTGTTAAAAAATTCATATTTTTCTCTAAAAATCTTGTTTTTGGATCAAAATTTAACTTTTTGCAGATAATTAATTAATCCTTTTGCCTTTAAATTCAACAATGTTGTTGAAAATAAATGAATTTTCTAGCAAATAAATGTATTATCTTGAAAACTTGAGTTTTTTTTTGGTAAACATTTAAAAAGTTCCATTGAAAAAAATCTTCCAAGTTAAAAAATCGTATTTTAGGTTGAACCCTTTTGTCAAAAATGTATTATTTTTTATTTTATTTGAGAATACATCTCCTTTGTTCAATTTTTTTTTTAAAATTAATTGTCTAAACTAATAATTCAGCTATTCCATTTTTGGGTAAAAATTTATATTTTTAATTAAAAATTGATCTATTATATATGAAAATTTAACTTTTTGGTACAAAATTAATTCTTTTCTTAAAAAGTCATAATTTTGCGTTGAAAATTCAAACGCGTTGCAGATAATTCGTTCTTTTGACTTTAAAATTTAACAGTGCTGTTAAAAATTAATGTATTTTGTTGAAAAAAGTGTCTTTTGGTAAACTTTTGAATTCTCTACTAGAAAATTATTCTTATTGGTTCAAAATTTTAATATTTGGTTGAAAGCTGAAATAGTTGGTTAAAAACTATATATTTTTTTAATTTACCTCCTTTGTTGAAAATGTAACTATTCCATTGAAAAAATATAATCTTCCAGGTACAAAAAATCATATTTTAGGTTGAACTCTTGTCGAAAAAGTATTATTTTTTATTTTACCATTCCATAGGTGAAAATGCATCTCTTTTGTTAAAAATTTATTTTTTGTTTATTTTTGAGAAATAATTTTTTAAACTAATAATGTCATATTTTTGGGGTAAAAATTTATATTTTCAATTAAAACTTAATCTTTTATAGATGAAAATTATAGAATTTTGTTAGAAAAACGTCTTTTTTGGTTGAATCTTATTCTTTTGGTTTGAAAGGTCATCCATATAAATTTATCAACTATTCAACTTTTATCTAAGATCTTTTTGGTTGAAAATGAACTTTTTTGTTAAAAAAATAATATATTTTTATGAATCAGATGTCATATGTTAATTTTTTTCTTAAAAAATTATGTTTTTGGTTTGAAAATTCAAAAATGTTGTTAAATTTAATGCAATTTGTTGAAAATCAATGTACTTTGTTGAAAACTTATTTAATTTTAAAAAAGTTTAAAAAAACTTATTAAATTTTCTACTTAAAAAATCATGTTTTTGTTTTGAAAATTCAACAATGTTGTTAAAAAAAAATTCATTTCGTTGAAATTTAATGTTCTTTGTTGAAAACTTATGTTTTTTTATAGGACATTTAATCTTCTTTATAGAAAATTAATAATTTGGGTTAAAAATTTAACTATGTGGTTTAAAAATCTTCTTTTGCAGTAAAAAATTCAACTTTTTGATTGAAAGTTAAACTATTCTTAATCCAAAAAGTTGAATTTTAAACTAAAAAAGCTTATTTAAAAAATTATTTAAAAATTAATTTTCAACAAAAAAACGAAGGTTCAACCATTTTGAATTTTTTTTAAAAGGATGAATTTTTAACAAAATAAATAAATTTTGTACCTAAAAGGTGAATTTCCAACTTAGCAGATCAATTATTAACCAAAATAATTAAGTTTTAATAAAGAAGTTCATAAGTTTTATTAAAACCATTCGTATTTAAACCAAAAATATTGTAATTTGAAATTTAAACAAATATTTGGATCCAACCAAAAAGATTAATTTTTGATGAAAAAAAAGTTTATTTTCTACCAATATAGACATTTTTTAACAAAATGCATGAATATTTGACAAGATAATTACATTTAAAAAAATAGTTGTATTTTTATCGAAAAGATCAATTTTCAATACAAAATAGAATAGTTATATTTTCAGTTACAAAATTAATTTTTCAATAAAAAATTTCAACAGAAGAGTTAAATTTTTCAAAAAAGAAATTAATTTTCAACAAAATACATTAATTTCGAACTTAAAAGGAGAAATTTTCAACTAAACATTTTTGAAAAGATATGTATTTGACACAAACTCCGTATTTAATTAAAGTAGTTAAATTTTTTAACCAAAAAAATTTTTATTCAACAAAAGACATGAACTTTCCAATAAAAATGATAGATTTTCAACAAAAAAAAAAGTTTTTTAATTAAAATCGTGAATCAACAAACCAAAAAAATTTATTTTCAAAAATGTAGTTCCACTTTCTACTAAATAGTTGATTTTCCAAAGAGAGATGTAATATGTGAAATGGCACTTTTAGCCAAAGAAATTTTTAAATTTGAAAATTTTAGTTTTTAAATCAAAAACACAAACCTTCAAACAAAAAAGATTATGCAGTCAATAAAAGAAAAAAATTGAAACCCAAAATGTAGAATTCTTATGACAAAAACTCAAATTTAAACCAAATATTTCAACTCTCGACCAAATAGTTCAATTATCTATACCCAAATTTTGAATTTTAAACCCAAAAAAGCGAATTTTGTTAAAGTTCGAATTAAATAATAAAATTTTATGTTCACTCTTTTAATTTAAAAATTATACCAATATCTATTTTGAGATCAACATTTTTCTTTAAATAATAAAAAATATATAAATATAAATTTTTTAGGCAATTGGACGATTTCTCTTCTTTTTTGGGAATATTAGTAAAGTCTCATACATTTCAAGTTTTTGAAATTGAATTATCATCAATTATAACAATCGCAATGAGACATAGTATAAAAAATCATAAAATCAGGACAGCGGAAAAAAATTTGGACATGTACTGATAAATTTGGACAGCCACTAGTCATTGATAATGGTGCAAAATTCTACTTTTTTAATAATTTTACAATTTTGAGTTCATCAGCTCAAGTATATTAATAATTCCCAATTTTTAGAATTGGAAATGACACTTGTAAGTTAAAAAAAATAATAAAATGTTTGAAATTTTAAATGCAATGAATACTGAATAAAACAGATTTAAAATCTGAAAAGAAACTTCCCACACTTTTCTAATTAAATTCTGCATTAAATTAATTTAGATCGTGGAGTTTGGGATTAATTGAATTTTTATTTTTATTTTAGTAATAAAAAAAAAAAAAAATTTCTAGGCAATTTAATGTTTTCTCTTCTTTTTTGAATATTAGTAAAGTCCCATACATTTCTAGTTTTTGAAATTGAATTAAACAATCGCAATGAGACATAGCACAAAAAATCAGAAAATCAGGACAGCGTTAAAAAATTTGGACATCTCCTGAGAAATTTGGACATGTCTTGATAAATTTGGACAGCCACTAGTTATTGACAAAGGTGCAAAATTCTACTTTTTTAATAATTTTACAATTTTGGGTTCATCAGCTCAAGTATAATAATAATTCCCAATTTTTAGAATTGGAAATGACACTTGTAAGTTGAAAAAATAATAAAATGTTTGAAATTTTAAATGCAATGAATATTGAATAGAAAAGAATAAAAATCTGAAAAGAATCTTCCCACACTTTTCTAATTAAATTCTGCATTAAATTAATTTAGATCGTGTAGTTTGGGATTTATTGAATTTTTATTTTTATTTTAGTAATAAAAAAAAAATAATTTTCTTAGGCAATTGGATGTTTTCTCTTCTTTTTTGAATATTAGTAAAGTCTCATACATTTCTAGTTTTTGAAATTGAATTAAACAATCGCAATGAGGCATAGCACAAAAAATCAGAAAATAAGGACAGCGTAAAAAAATTTGGACATGTCCTGAGAAATTTGGACATGTCTTGATAAATTTGGACAGCCTCTCGTCATTGACAAAGGTGCAAAATTCTACTTTTTTAATAATTTTACAATTTTGAGTTCATCAGCTCAAGTATAATAATAATTCCCAATTTTTAGAATTGGAAATGACACTTGTAAGTTAAAAAAATAATAAAATGTTTAAAATTTTAAATGCAATGAATATTGAATAGAAAAGATTAAAAATCTGAAAAGAATCTTCCCACACTTTTCTAATTAAATTCTGCATTAAATTAATTTAGGTCGTGGAGTTTGGGATTTATTGAAATTCCCGTAAATCCGAGCCAAGGGGAACCGGAAATAGATATATTTTCACCCCCTTCGATTTCCCGTAGGTCGAGGACGTTATAAATAATGTATGCTCACTGAGCGTCGGTGTCCGTTGTCTACAAAGCGTGACAAGCAAAGAAAAAAAAAATTTCCATAAATTTCGCACGCTTCCTGATGGGTGTAACCGTCGAAACCTGTAATCTTTTCAGCCTAACAAAATAAATTCTCTCACAATTAAAACAAATTTTTTTTGTAAATTACCTGTAAAAAAGATTTTTAAAAAAGTTCTCAATTTTTCTAAAATAAAAATGACCTGGGTTAATTATCTTAATTTAACAAATTTTAATTATTTATTTAAATTTATTAGAGTATTTAACAAATAAATTATTTAAAAATCCCTGTCTTTTAAAAATTCTAGATGAAGATTTTAAGATTTTCCCCTTTTTTGCTTAAATGCGAACTGAATTTTTATTTTATTTTAAATTCTACTTTTTTCCCTTTTTTGGATTTTTTTAAAAAATCGTTTTTTGAGACGAAAATTAATCTTCTACGTTAATAAATCAAAACTTGGTTAAAAAATAAAACTATTTAGTTGAACTCTTTTGCTGAATTTTTGTTGTTTAAATTGACTATTTTAGTTAAAAATTGATCTCTATTTGTGGTTTACAAATTCATATTTTTTTATATAAAATTAATCTGGAATTAAAAATTCATATATTTTGTTGAAACTTCGTTTTTTTTTGTTGAAAATTTTTTTTGGTCTGAAAATGTAACTATTCCATTTTTAGTTAAAATTTGATTTTTCAAATTGAAATTTAATTTTTCTAGTTGTAAATTCAAGTTTTTGGGAGAAAATTAATTTTTCTGGTTAAAAATTTAATAAATTTTTATAAATTGTTTGAATTGTTCATAGTATCTACCAGATAATTAATTTTAAATGCCCTAAATTTTTTACTGAAAATTATACTGTTTAACTGAAAATTAAATCATTTTGTTAAAAAATCGTTTTCTTGAGAAGAAATTTAATCTTCTGGGTGAAAAAATCGAAATTTTGTTTAAAAATAAAACTATTTGGTTGAACTCTTTTGCTGAATTTTTGTTGTTTAAATTCACTATTTTACTTAAAAATTGATCTATAATTGTGGTTTAAAAATTCATATTTTTTGGTATAAAATTAATCTGGAATTAAACATTTATATATTTTCTTGAAACGTCGTTTTATTTTGGTTGAAATTTTTTTTATCTGAAAATGTAACTATTCCATTTTTTGTTAAAATTTGATTTATCAAATGGAAATTTAATTTTTTCTAGTTGGAAATTCAAGTTTTTGTTAGAAAATTAATTTTTCTCGTTAAAAATGTAATAAATTTTAATAAATTTTCTGAAGTAATCAGAGTATTTACCAGATAATTAATTTTAAATTCCCTGTCTTTTTGAAATTTCAGATCAAGATTTTACGATTTTCCCCTTTTTTAGTTTAAATGCGAAAACTTTTTTTTTTCTTGCTTTCTTTTAAATTGTACTTTTTTCCATTTTTTGGAAGAATTTTTATTTCTTGCCCTATTTTAAAAATTTTCCCCTTTTTCGATTAAACAAGAACTGAGTTAATAAAAAATAATAAGAAAATGAAACTATGTTCGGTAAAAATTCATTCTCAAAAAATCGTTTTTTTGGGAAGAAAATTAATTATCTGGGTTAAAAAATCAAAATTTTCTTTAAAAATAAAGCTATTTTCTTGAACTCTTTTGTTGATTTTTTATTGTTAAAAATTCACTATTTTAGTTGAAAATTGATCTATATTTATGGTTTGCAAATTCATATTTTTTGGTAATTAATTATTTTCTTGGTTGAAAATTATTCCTTTTTGTTTGAAAATTCAATAATTTGGTAGAAAATTACACTGTTTAGTTAAACATATTTTTGAGTTAAAAATTCAACTCTGTTGTAGGTATTTCGTCTTTTTGGCTTCAAAATTCAAAAATTGGGATTAAAATTAATGTATTTTGTTGAAACGTTGTTTCTTTTTTGGTTAAAAATTTTTTTTATCTGAAAGTGTAACTTTTCCAGTTTTGGTTGAAATTTAATTTTTTGAATTGAAATTCAATCTTTTCTAGTTTGAAATTTAAGTTTTTGTTTGAAAAATAATTTTAATGGTTAAAAATTTAATAAATTTTGATAAATTTTTAGGATTGATCAAAGAATCTACCAGATAATTAATTTTATCCTCCCTATCTTTTTGAAATTCTAGATCACGATTTTAAGACTTTTCCCTTTTTTTGCTTAAATGCGAACTGAATTCTTATTTTCTTTTGAATTCTACTTTTTCCCTTTTTTGGAAAAATTTTTGGCTCAAAATTATACTGTTTAACTGAAAATTTAATCATTTTGTTGAAAAATCGTTTTTTGGGAAGAAAATTAATCTTCTGGTTTAAAAAATCATAATTTTCTTTAAAAATAAAACTATTTGGTTGAACTCTTTTGTTGAAGTTTTGTTGTTGAAAATGAACTATTTCAGTTATAATTGATCTCCATTTGTGGTTTACAAATTCATATTTTTTGGTACAAAACTATTCTTCTTGGTTGAAAATTATTCCTTTTTGGTTGAAAATTCAACAATTTCGTAGAAAATTACACAGTTTAGTTAAACAGATTTTAAGTTGAAAGTTCAACTCTGTTGTAGGTATTTCGTCTTTTTGGCTTCAAAATTCAAAAACTGGGATTAAAATAAATGTATTTTGTTAAATTGTCGTTTATTTTTTGGTTAATTTTTTTTTTTTTGAAAATGTAACTAAGTATTTAATTTGTTGTTAAAATTTTATTTTTCAAATTGAAATTTTTTTCTAGTATTGGTGAAATTATTGAAAAATATATGATTCGAGTCTGCGAATTCTCTAGAAAACTTTGGGGAATATTTTAAATCTTTGTGAAATCATTGAAATTTTTGTTCAATCTTTGAGATCGATCTGAAATCTTTGTATAATAATAGAAGTCTGTAAAATCTATCTGAAATCTATGTAAAATATTTCAAATCTTTTTGCAATCTTTGAAATCTTTAGAAAATCTTTTAAATCTATCTGAAGTTTTTGCGAAATATTTTAAATCTCTGCAATCTTTGTAAAATCATTGAAACTTTTATGAAATCTTTGGAAATCTTTTAAAAATATTTGGTAATGTTTGCGACACTATTTAAATCTTTGTGAAATCATTAGGAAATCATTGAAATTTTTGCTCAGTCTTTGAAATCGATTTGAAATCTTTGTATAATAATAGAACTCTTTGTGAAATCTATCTGAAATCTATGTGAAATATTTGAAATCTTTGTGCAATCTTTTAAATCTTTAGAAAATCATTGAAATCTTTCAGAAATCTTTGTGAATTCTCTAAAAAAAACTTTGCAAAATATTTTTAATCTTTGCGAAATCATTAGAGAATAATTTAAAATATTTGTTCAATCTCTGAAATCTTTGTGAAATCTTTTTGAATTCTTTAAAATTTATTTTGAAATTGTTTTATAATTTTTGAGAAATCATTGAAGTCTGTGAAGTTTTTAAATCTATTCAAACCTTTTGCGAAATATTTCAATTATTTTATAAATATTTTATAATATTTTTAAAATGATTGAAATCTTCGTAAAATCTTTCTCTAAAAATCTTTGCAAAATATTTTCAATCTTTGCGAAAGCATTAAAGAATTTTTGAAATCTTTGTGAAATCTTTTTTAATTTTTTAAAATTTATTTTGAAATTGTTTTATAATTTTTGAGAAATCATTGAAGTCTGTAAAATCTTTTAAATCTATTCGAAATATTTGCGAAACATTTAATATGTTTGTGATGTCTTTGAAAAATCATTGCAATTTTTGTGAAGTCCTTGGAAATCTTTGCGAAATATTTCAAATATTTTATAAATATTTTATAGTATGTTTGAAATGATTGAAATCTTTAGAAAATCATTGAAATCTTTGTGAAATCTTATAGACATATTAAAATTATTTGATGGTATTTGTGAAGTTGTTTAAATGTTTGCAAAATTTTTGAAATTTTTGGGAAATAATTGAACTTTTTGCGAAATTATCGTAATCTCTGAGAAATCAAGTATGCCTTTTTGAAATTTTTTTAAACTATGCGAAATCTTTGAGAAACATTTGAACTATTTGTAAAATCATTAGAAACTCATTGAAATCTTTGAAAATTTTTTGAAATCTTTATGAAATCTTAGCAAAATCTTCGAGAAGTGTTTGGAAATCTTTTTAAAATATTTAGCAATATTTGTGACACAATTTAAATCTTTGTGAGATCATTAAAATCTTTTGAATCTTTGTGAAATCTTTGGGATTCTTAAAAAATATTTACAAAATATTTTAAATCTCTGAAATCTTTCTAAAATCGTTGAAATCTTCAAGAAATCTTTTTGAATTCTTTAAAAATCATTTTCAAACTGTTTTAAAGTTTTTGAGAATTCATTAAAGTCTGTGAAATCTTTAAAATCTATTTGAAATCTTTGCAAAATATTATAAATATTTGATAAATATTTTATAATATTTCTGAAATGATTGAAATCTTTATAAAATCATTGACATCTTTTAAATGTTTTGGAAATCATTGAAATCTTTATCAAATATATTTAGAAAATTCTAAATTGTTGGAATCTTTGGGAAATCGTTGAAATCTGTAGAATTTTTTTAATATATCCGAAATCTTTATTGAAATTATATGGAAAACCATTGAAATCTTTATAAAATATTAAAAATATTCTCGAATATTTGGGAAATCATTGAAGTTATTGTGAAATCTTTTTAAACTATCTGATTTTTTGCGAAACATTTTAAATCTTTGTGAAATTTTTAGAAAACATTTTTACAATATTTGAATTTGATGATATTTGTGAAGTTTTTTAAATATTTGCAAAATATTTGAAATTTTTGGGAAACAATTAAAATCTTTGCGAAATTATTGAAATCTCTGTGAAATCATGTATGCCTTTGTGAAATTTTTTTAAAATATCCGAAATCTTCGAAAAGTATTTTAATTATTTGTTAAATGCTTAGAAACTCATTGAAATCGTTGTGGGAAATATGCGAAATATTTTTAAAATATTTGATAAAATTTGTGAAATTCTTTAAATCATTGCGAATTATTTGAAATCTTCGAAAAATTTTTGAAACTTTTGTAAAATTATTGAAATCTTTGTAAAATTTTTGGCACTGTGAATAATAAACCTGTATTTATTATTATTTATTATTTACTGGTTATTCTTAATTTTTTATTATTTATGTATACAATTTGTATTTAAAGACAGTTTGGACATTTTCCAAAAAAGGAATGTAGTTTATAAATTTAATTGTCTATAAATTGTGTATGTTTTTATTTTTGACACACACACAGACTATACATTTTTTGTATTTTGTCGTTTGTCGTTCGTTGTTTGTTGTTGTTGTTTATTGGGACTTTTTATCACAGAAAACTTACGACACTAAACAAAGATCGAAACTGAAAAAGGAATCTACGTTTGAACATCCATTTTTCTCAGTGTAAAATAAAAAAAATGGTTTAGTTGCCCCAGCTAAACGTTTAGCTGGATTTTGTCCAGATAGAAATCTAGGTGACACAGCTATATTTTCTTTGAAGACGAAATCCAGCTAAACAACTAGCTGGGAGAGCTAAACCATTTTGTCCAGTCTTACTAAATTAAACACCAATTTAAAATAATGCGAGGAAAATTAAGAACTTTTTTAACGAAAAGTTGATTTAGTTCCTTGGTTCCGGATGTGGAAAGACATGCACGTGTGCTCGAAGGGCCCTTTGCATTACAAAGGAGAAGAAAGTGCGGCTTTAGCAACGCTTATGAATGAACTCAAGTACCGTGTAATCACAATGATACGCCGGTGATTGACCACGTCTCAAGACCTTAAGTGTATTCGTGACACTGAGAAACGTGTAAAACTGAGCTCGAGACTGAGCTCAAAATTAATAGGTACAAGAAGGAAATACATATATACAAATCTCTTCCTTCCTAATACGATGCGTAGCCAAACATTCTTCCTTTTTTCAAAAATTACTCTCGTATGTATTATAAGTATTAATATATATCCAGAAATTAAGGATTTAAAATATTTGAGTCACCACAAAGATTTTTTTAATCAGTTACGTGACCAGTCAGCGATTTCGCTGGTGATGGTTTTACTATGGAAGCGTCCACACGCTGGGGAAATCGTCGGGTGTTTTGAGGACACGGAGCGACCCAAGGATGTCAACTCTCTGCCTTCAGGGTTGTTAATTGAAGCTATTTTTATTGATTTCTGACTCAATCCTCCCTCTTGAGACAATTTGTTACATTTCGGTGATCCTTCCTTTAAAATATCATGCAAGGCTCAAGATGGCTTCTCATATATTTTTAAATATGAAATATAAATGGAATTTTATATAAACGTCAATTGAACAATGAATAATAATTTGAGATTTAAAAAATTTAAATTAGATTAAAATCCAAATATAAATTAAAAACTCTTGTAAAAAACAAGAACCGAACAACCGAATTTGAATCACAACGAACAAACAAAAAATTTGTATAATGTCTTTTACCCGTTTTTTTAAAGAATTCTTCTGTTTTACCTGTTTTTAAGAAACTTACCCTTTTTCTCGATTTTCGCTTAAATGTGAACTTATTTAGTAGAACCTAATAAGACAATACAACTGTTTTTGGTTCTTGTTAAAAATTATTTTTATTTTTGTTTAAAAATTAATTTTTCTAACTGCAAATTTAGATATTTCATTTTTGGTTGAAAATTTATTCTTTTTATTGGAAAATTCAACTATTTGTCTAAAAATTCGTCTTTTTTAGTTGAAGATTAAAATACTTCGTTGAAAACTCATGTATTTTGTGATAACTCTTTTTTTTTGTGGAAAATAAATCTTCTTTGGGGAAAAATAAACGTTTTGTTTAAAAATTCAACTTTCTGGAAAATGGAACTACTTCATTTTTAGTTAAAAATTAAAATTTCTAATTAAAAGATGCCCTTTTCTGGAAGAAAATTCGTGTATTCTGTTGAAATTTCCTCCTTTTTAACAGAAAATAATCTCTTTAATTTAAAATTCATCCTTTTTTTTATTAAAAATGGAACTATTTCGTCTTGAAATTAACTTTTTAACTGAAAATCGTCTTTTTGTTAAAAATAAACATTTATTTGATAAAAATCCATATTTATGTTAAATATATATATATATCTTGGAAATTCGTTTTTTTGCTTTGTTTAAAAATTAATTTTTTCATCATAAAATGTAACTATTCCAGTTTTGGTTAAAACTTTATATTTTAATTTGAAAACTTTACTTTTTTGGTTAAAAATTTATGTATTTTGTTGATAATTCTTTTGTTTAAATTAAATTTCTTCACTGAGAATGTTACTATTCTATTTTTGGTTGAAAATTTGATTAATATTTTTTAGTAGAAAATGAATCTTTTTGTTACAAAGTTTTGCCTTTTTTTTAAATCCATGGATTTAAAAAAAAAAACGGAACTGTTTGAAAATAAATCTGTTTTGGTTAAGGATTTAACGATTTAGTGTTTTTTATTTAAATAAAAATATTTTTCTCGAAACATTAAATATTACACGTTTCGCTGAAAATTATTTTATATTGTTGATGAAAAATTAACAGCTTAGTTTAAAGTGGAACTACTTTGTAAAAAATGCATTTTCTTAGTTAAAGATTTTAGTTGAAAATTCAATTATTTGGACTAAATTAACTTTTTTTTTTAAATAAAACAAATAAAAATTTTTATTTGATCATTTGGTAGAAGATTAAACTATTGGGTTTAAAATTACCTTTTTTGTTGAAAATTCACAATTTTGGTTGAAAATTCAACGTATGTCGAAAAGTTATATTTTTTATTGAAATCAACTTCTTTCGATTAAAAATTAAAATATTTTTTTATTGAAATATCAAAAATGTACTAAATTTTTTGTTCTAATTTTATCTTTTTTAAAAAGAAAATTTAATTACTTGGTGAAAAGTTAAATTTTTTTGTCAAAATTTTTTTTTTCGGTTGAAGATTTATAATTTTAATTGAAAATTCATTTTTTTATTTAAAAAAAATTGTAGAAAATTAATTTTTTTATTAAAAATTTAACTGTTTTAGTTAAAACTTTAACTAATTTGTTGAAAATTTGTTTTTTTTCTGTTAAAGATTAATTTTTGTAAACTGAACATGTCGCACTATTTCAGTTAAAACTTTAACTATATTTTGTGGAAAATTAATTTTTTAAAACAGAAAATGTAACTATTTAATTGTTAGCTAAACAATTATCCATTTTAGTTGAAAATTTCTCTTTTTTTGTAAAAATGAATTTTTTATTGAAAATAATTTATTTTAGATAAAAATGTAATTACTCCAGTTAAGGATTCATAATTTTATTTAATCTATTTAATCATCTCTTTTGCCTAATATTATTTTTTTAAACTAATAATTGAAACATACAGTTTCTGGTTAAGAAATTATCTTTTTTAATTAAAAATTCGTCTGTTTTGGTATAAATTAATCAACTTGTTTAAAAATTAATCATTTTGGTTCAAAACGAATTATTCTAGTTGGAAATTGATTTCTTTGGTTAAACATTAATTTTTTAAACGGAAAATTCAACTATTTCATTTTTTCTTATTAATTTATCATATTTTTTTAGTAAAAAATTTAAGTATTTTGTTGAAAATTCTTGTTTTTTCGTAGCAATTAATCTTTTTGGGTAAAAGTTTAATTATTCTTCTTCAAGATTCATCAATTCATTGAGTTTACAATTTGTTTTTTTTTCTGGAAAATTAATATTTTTGACTGACAATTTAAAACTTTCATTTTTGATTTAAATCTGATATTTTTTAGTTCAAAATTCAACAATTTGGTTACAACTGGATTTATTTTAGTTGAAAATTTATGTCTTGATAAAAAACAGTTTTTTATAGTATAAAATTAATCCTTTTGGTTAAAATTTCATTTATAATTTTGGAAATGCAAAAATAGTACTTCAAAAGTAAAGAAATTGAATCGTATTAAATTTAGTTTTAAATAAAGTATTCGAATTAATTTTACCTCAACTGGTATGTACCGAATTTTAAGTATAAGAAGATAAAATAAAAATTTGTTGCACTTTATATTCAAATTCATTATACAGCTTCTGAAAATTTATTTTCGCAGTATTATTTTCTCTCAGATAAATTTTAAAATTCGTAGAAACTTGAACAACTAAAGCGCTTGGGAATATTATTCAGATCAATGAAGAAATATAAGATTAAATATTTTTTAGTACTCTAAAATTCTACTCTTTTTTGAATTTCATTCAGTAACGAAAATTAATAATTCTAAATTGTAAAGTTTTGTTGAAAATTCATATTTTTGGATAGAAAATTTGGTTGAAAATTCTTTTTCTTTGGTTGAAAGGTAATTATTTTCAATTGAAAAGTCCAGCATTACATTTGTGGTTCAGAATTAT
The DNA here is from genome assembly GCA_010014905.2 of Druon quercuslanigerum. Lineage (NCBI taxonomy): Eukaryota > Metazoa > Arthropoda > Insecta > Hymenoptera > Cynipidae > Druon > Druon quercuslanigerum. Next base: position 16,763 of record JAAAKG020036939.1, read on the forward strand.
TCATTTTTGATTGAAGGCTCTATTATTTTGTTTAAAATTGCATTATATTTTTGAAAATCAACTATTTTTTTAAAAATTCATCTTTTATTCTCAAAAATTCAATTATTTTGTTGATTTTCAGTCTTTTGGAACATAGAATATTTTCTATACTGTAAAGTCTGATGCCCTTTATGTTTCGGATATTCAAAAAGAAGAGTGTCAAAAAAAATTCCTAATGATTCTAATCCTCGGCAGATGTGGGTCAGTGGCCAATTGACAGCTGAGATTTCTAATAATGGTCAAAAGCTTGCTGGACATGTCATTAAAATCATCACTATAATTAGTTTCACTCCTTTTCTGATGTCCAGATGTCCTTTTTAGAGTCTGTAAATTAGGACAAATTTTCTGTCACCAGTGAAACTGAAAATGAACAGCTTGAAGATTAGCAAAAGGGTTTCTGATTTTTGGACAGTGTCCCTTTGAGCGCCGTCTACCTGCTCGTCTGACCCCTCCTCTCTGCTCCACTTCCCCTCGCGCCACTGAGTGAGCGCGAGACGCTGTCGCTGACCCTTGCCAGTAGGGGGTCTTTTGTGCTAAGAAGGAATAAGATTCGAAATAGAAATTTTTTCTTAATTTTCCAAATAATAATTTTAAAATATCATTTTTGGAATCTACTTTTCTTGGCGATTCTAATGATATGTTATTAGCAAAAATAAGATAAGAATTTGCAAAAGTGCGTTTGGTTACTTGCCAAATTTTTGTACATAGTTTAAAATTTACATTGATACAAGATTTCAAACTTAAAGCGTGAATAGATACATTTTCTGATTTTTTTTTTCAAAAATCAATAATTCTAATGTTTTGAGATTAAAGTGCCTCAGAAGTCAAACAATTTTTTATTTATTATTCAACATTGGAGAGTTTTAAATTGAAATTCATAAACGCTTTATCATAGGCAACTTATCATTTAAAATGTAATAATATGTAAAAATAAAAATATTTAAAACTTGAACCTCCAATCAACAAAAATGAAATAATACAAAATAAATAAAAATAAGATAATAAATAAAGTAACAATTTTCTCACTTTATTTAAAAGTTTTGTCTTTAATTCAACTGTTTTTAATTAAAAATTTAAATCTTTTTTCGTTTAAATAAAACATTTTTCTTTCAGAATTCATCTTTCTCGGAATAAAAATTTAATTATTGGTTGAAAATGAAACTCCTTTCTTAAAATTAATTTCTTTTTGGTTGAAGACTCATAATTTTATTTAAAATTTTAATTAAACATTTTTTTTAAAGTTTGGCTTAAAATATTAAAAAATAAAAAAATTAAAATTTTAATTCAAGATTAACATCCTGTTGAAAATTGATCAATGTTTTTGAAAATGGAACTATTTCTTTCAAAAATACGTTTTTCTTTGTTAAATATTTATAATTTCTGTATGAAAATCCGCTTATTTATTTAGAAAATTAATTTTTTTTACAATAGTTAATTTTCCTGAGTTAAAATTCATCTCTTTGATTAGATAATTCAACTAATTCATTTAAAAATTCATAATTTTAGTCAAAAATTCATCGTTTTTATTCAAAAATGTAAATATTGCTTTCAAAATTCCTTTTCCTTTTGATGAAAGTTTGTATATTTTTAACTGAAATATTCTATTATTAAAACGAATGTGTCTCTTTTATTGAACATAATTTTTTTCATCATTATCATTACAAAGGCAACTATTCCAGTTCAAGATTTATCATTCACTGTAGTTAAAAATTTATCTTTTTGTTTAAAATTTAAATATTCCATTTGAAGATTTATAATTTTAGTTAAAAATTCATCAGTTTAGTAAAAATCAATTTGTTTTGTTCAACATTTTTTCACTAACAATGTAACAAATTTAACAATTAAACAATTTTTTTGTAAAAATTTTTATAAAATGAAAATGTAACTATTAAAATTTAATATTCAATTATTCTTGAATGAAAATGCATTTCTTTGGATAAACATTAATTTTTTTAACTGCAAATTCAACTATTTAATTTTTGGCTATTTTTGTTGTCGAAAATTCGTATTTTTGTTTAAAATTATATTATTATATTTTTAGTTGACATTCGATCTTTTTAGTTAAAATTTCAACTATTTGTTTCAAAATTCATCTTTTTTGGTAGAAAATAATCTTCTTAGATGAAAATTAATCGATTCCAATTGAAGATTCATACTTTTAGGTGAAATCTGATCACTCTGTTTAAAAATGTAACTATTGCCTTCAAAATTACTTTTTTTTTGGCAAAATTTAAAAAAAATTAAAATTTGACTAATGCAATTGAATATTCAATTATTTTAATTGAAAATGCATTTCTTTGGTCAAACATTAATTTTTTAACTGCAAATTCAAATATTTAATTTTTGGCTATTTTCGTTGTTGTCGAAAATTCTTTTATTTTGACAAGAACTCATCTTTTTGGTTAAAAATTCAACTATTCTATTTGAGTATTCATAATTT
>JAAAKG020036950.1:0-19241 GCA_010014905.2 Druon quercuslanigerum
TTTCTTAGTTTCTTAATTTTTAAGGGTTTTTCCTTCTAAGGGTGGAAATATGTAAAAACCGCAAGGTATACATGGATGAATAAATATATATATATATATATATATATATATATATATATATATATACAAGGTTCGTGCAAAAAATCAATATCAAAGTATTATTGAAAGTGTATATTATATAATTTTAAAGAGTCTCGCGCTTTTTGGCACATGCGCTATTAAAAACGTCGGATTTTCAACATATCCTCAAAAAACATCACATTTGATGTGCACTATCTTCTTTTCAAGAATAACTAATTTCAATGATTTTAGTTTAATTATTTAACTTTTTCCAGTGCAAGATTTAATTTGAATTATAAAAGAAAATGCGCATTTTGGGTTCCTTTAGAAAACCATGTATCATTTTGGGTTCCTTTTGAATCAAAAATCGGTTCTAATAGAAAGGCCAGTTTGTTCTGTGTTTGGACTATTCAGAAATTAGAAGGCTTGAATATTTTCAAATTTAATTTATTTTTTATTATTATTGTTCGAGTTTTTCGGTTCTGTTCCAAAAATGATTAATTTTGAGTTCTTCAGCACAATTCTTCCAAGCGTAATTTTGTCTTTATTTCACAGTAAAATTTTTTACCTTCCTAATCATAAAACGTAAATTAGCGTCGAACAGATGTTTCCTCCCCTTGAATTTTAGTCAAGTCACTATGCATCAAATGACGTTGAACTTTTACGGCAAGAACCTCTAATGCAATAGGTTTCTTGTGATAATGTCACAACGCCATCTGGACGTGTTGCTGATATCGCACGCTTATTATCCAAGACGACCCTATATCACTGTCGAGAATTCATGATCATTCTTGATAATTTTCTGGGTTAATAGGTGCTTCAACGTTTAAAAATATCTTGAGATCTTTTGATGATTGTCGTATCCTACGAAACTCTTACTTGGGGGCACATTGTAATTTTCGATGTGATCATTTCTAATATAACATTAATTTAAAAAAGGAAGCAAATATTATAAGTGATATATGTGCTGCCGGGAAGATTGAAAGTTGTTTGGGAAGATGGATGTAATCTCGGCATTTTTCTTCCGGCGGAGGAGTTTCCGCCGCTGGATTGGGATTCAATGGTCGATGAGAAGTTTCAAATATCACAGGATCCATTAGACCAGTCGACGTTTCTCACTCCCCTAAAAATAAACGATTCTCGTGCTGGGAAATGTCGGCCGCTATATGCTACTGATAACGATGCGCGACGCTTTTTGTGACGCAATAAGTTTCTCGATATTGTACCTTCGTACTCGTCAATTTATACTCATGGGCATCTATGGAAATCCTCAAAGTTACGGCAGACTTCACACTTTCCCTCCTATTCCCCGTTCACCCCCTTATTTTAAAGAATTCCTCTTTTATAGAACCGCACGAGGAAAAATTAACTATTTTTGGTTGAAAGTTCATTCATTTTGGTTTAAAAGTCTTCTATTAAATTTTTCGTTGAGAATTGAATTCTTTTGGTTAAAAATTCTACTATGTGGCTTAAAATTGAATTATTTTCCTAAAAATTTAACTATTTGGTTAAAAAGTCATCTTTTTTTGTCAAAATGTCAACTCTTTTATTGACTATTGTTCCTCTTGGTTTGGAAATTCATTTTTTTCTAGAAGAGTCATCTTTCTTGATTGAAAATTCATCTTTCTTGGTTGAAAAAAGACTTCTACGTTGATTGGGCAAAATTGCAGGATATTAGGTGTTTTAGGGGATTTGTTATTTTGAACATCCTTTTTTTTAGTAGAAATAACGTATTTCTTGATTGAAAATTCGTCTTCCCTGGTTGAAAAGTCATCTTTCTTGATTGAAAAATCATCTTTCTTAGTTTGAAATAGAATTTTTCGTTGATTGGGTCGAAATGATCGATTTTATGTTTTTTAGGGGATTTTTTCAATTTAAGGGGGTAGGGGTGGAGTGCATAAAAAGGAGACGGTCTGCGATCCGTTTTTTATCCATAAGGTTTAAATAAAGCTTTGTATTATAATTGTATTTCTGAGACGAAATTTAATTTTGACATCTTATGGGCTTCAGCGTCAATCGTACTAGGCTGTCATTATAAATGGAAGCTTTCAAATCACCCGAGTTTATATGGACGTGACGAGGTCCTCTACGAGTCTACAATATTGTCGTCGCAAACTCTCGACCTCGTAATCTCTTTTAAGGGGTCGTATAAACTATAGATTGTAATCCAATATCGCGAGGTGACTGTCAGTAACATGGAAGTGCAAGCTTCCTAACTTACCAATGGTGCAGGTTATCAAAAGAATAGAATATCCCTTATCGCCATAAATTCTGTTCTGCTCGTGAAGGATATACGTTAATCAACATTTTTTGCCCTTTTTTATTTTATCTTCAATAAATGACAGCGATGTACTGCAAAAAATGCACTTTTTCTCAGAAGGAGGAAATCAAGCTGGATTTCCATAACTTGAAATATACTTTTTATACTTCAATTTCAATTTATTCGTGATTTTTCTATTGGCATTTTTCTCACTTTTTTTCTCAAATCTTAAAAATTATGAAAAGATACAGTACATTATATTCTATATATTTTTTACCTTCATGTTTTTAATACTATTTCAACGTACAAAATTTCAAGGATTTGACAGAAACAAAAAAAATTGAATTCTTAAAATCCATTTTACTCGCTCTAGATTTTATGGACAAAGTATAGTTTTTTTAACATTACATTTAGACATACAAATTTAAAAAAATTAATTTTAACCAAAAAATCATTGTTTTAAAAATTGAGTTAGTTGCCGTACCACAAATCAGGTTTCTAGAAAAATAATGTCTTCAATGATTTTAAGAATTGAAATTATATTATGACTCATATTTTGTAAAAGAAAAAAATATGAATTTTTATGGAAAAAATTTTTAACTCAAGAAACAGAGTTATTTAAACAATATTATGTGTACCGTTTATTTTTTCTTACTGTAGCATCTTAGCCATTTAAAAAAATGTGTAATTGGAATAAACTATGGTTTATTTTATTAAGGAATTACATTCCCTATATAAATATATTCTATCAATTGGAAAAAATTGTTAAAATGTTTTATATTTTAATTTACATTATTAGTAATATTAATTTAATTCTTAAAATCATAGAAAAGCTTTTTTTCAAAGATGTGATTTTTGTCGTGAATACTACCTTCAAGTAAAATTTTAATATGCAAAAGCATTTTTTCTTCTTCTAAACTATTTCTTGAGAAAATAAATTTAAATAAAGTTATTATATCTGATATAAATTATTTATTAAGATGTTCGAAAAACGCTATTTTTTATAATTTAAAACTGTCTTCTGAATATATAATAATATAAACGTATTTCAATTTATTTTTTAGAAGCTGAGAAATATGTTCGGTTGAGGCATAGTAGTTAGGTATTTCACTGATTAATCAGTAATTTCGGACTTATTCACTAATTAGTTCAGCAACACCAACGTAAATCATGTGAAACATAACCAAAAGGAATTCCTTAATGGAATATTTCTTTTTATTTTCAGGCTGTCAGTCTGCTGAATTAAATGCGGGAAAAATATACTTCAACTAGTATAAAAAGTACTTACTTAACGGGTGTGTAAATGCCAGTCCAATCTTTAAAGTAAAATAATAAGTGAGGTTGTGTGTCATTTAAAAGCATCGAAACTTTGCACCTTTCTTAATATTTGATAATATTCATAGGTTTTATTAAATCTACTAAAATATTCTTTTATTATTACTCTCAATTGACATGGTGCAGTGCTGCCAACTCTCAAAAGTGTTTATTTCACTGAATGAATAAATAACTTTTCAATGATTGTCAGTGACCAATTTTCAGATATTTCAATCAGTGAAATTTTACTGATTCAGATTTTGAGAGTACAGAACTCGCAAAATATTTTCTTTATCTAAAAACACAACCGTTTTACTAAAGAAAAAATCCTGGCAATGTTACTAAAACGAAATCACGAATATTTCAATTAAATTATTTGATTATAATAATTAAAATTTTAATTACCAATTATAAAATTGTCAAAATAATTAATTTTGATCCACATGTTCAAAACTTTAACGCAAAACGTTTTATGGTATCAAATCAACTCAGAGAGAAAAACTTTTACTCTCGAGGGTACTGAAAATACGCGACAACTTTTCCCTGATTAATACAGATAAAAAGAAACTTATGTTGCGTTAGCATATTCAGAGGAAGTTCAATTATACATGGAAAAATATATTTAGAGCTCTGAAACTTTCAGATTCCCTGTTTTTCAACCTCTAAATCTGATTTTTCTTCATAAATATCCTTCTTCTCCTTTGTAGGCAATTTTATAAAGCAAATTTAATTCATTGGCTGCAATGGGTTGACTTTTAAAGATAGAGAAAGCTTAACCGCGTTCCATGAACGGAAAACAAGCCTGAACTTTTGAATGGTCGCTGGCTGGTATTGCATCCTACTAAACCAGACGATTCCAAGTAGGTACGCTAGCCCTTTGGGTACACACGGTTTAATTCGCTTTATACAAGCACTGTATAATGCAAACGTGATATATATTATGCTACTGAATTCCTTTTGATTCCACAAGTTGGTTTCGCTCAGTAAAATCTCAAAAGAGATGCAGTGAATAAACAAAGGTTTTATTTTCTACAAAAAATCTCATTCTCTCAATTTAATGGAAAATATAAATCTGCGCACTGTAGTGTTCCTGAAGAACTTGAAGAAGCATGTACAATATAAAATCTTTTTTTTCTTAAGAGACTTATAGATACCATTAACAGAATGGCCACACAACTTCATTTTCAAAATTCCCTCACTTTTACCTCATTTTTCCCCGGCCAATTTTAATGTTTTCTGACAGTTAATATTATTCGAAGAAAAGAATTCTAATTTAGTAAGGTTTTTAACGAAAGATCGTTTATGAACAAAAAAATTCAGTTTTGAATTGTTTAATTATTTATTTACTTTAACAAAAAAAAGATTACATTTCTAGCATCAAATATCAATTCTTAATCTAAAAACACGGATTTTCAATTAAAAAAGTTGAATTTTCCACCTGTAAAGATGAATTTTGAAACAAAAAAGCTTAAACTTCAACCAAAAACAGTGCAATTTTTTTAACACAAAAATATGATTTTTCCAAAAAATATCAGCTATTAAAAAAATATAGAAATTTTAACCTTTATAATAAAAATGATCAATTTTCAACAAAAAAATCTGATTTTCAATAAAATAGTCAAATGCTGAACCAGAGATGAATTTGTAATTAAAATAATAAGTCTGAAATAAAAATGGTGAATTTTCTACAAAACAGTTGAATTTTTAACACGCAAATATTAATTTTCAACAAAATAGTTTAATTTTCTACCAAAATATTTGAATTTTAAACTATTTTTTATCAGAAAAAGAGAATTTTTTAACAAACCAGTTTAATTTTTAAATTAAAATTTTAATCGACAGAAAGAATCAAATAATCACTTTCGATGTGCTTGAAAGTTCTGAACGTTTAAACGAACGAAATTTTTTTACTGGTGATTTTCTGAACCAAAAAAAGTGCTAAAATATTTGTTTTTTTATATTAGAAATCATTTATTATTGGAAGAGAGTTATAATGCATATTTTAAATTATATTTCTAACAATATTTATGGGGAAAATAGAAATAGAGAAAAATTAATATAGTCTGTAAAAATTGCCTGATTTTTGCATAATTTTTTTTCAAAATCCCTAACTTTTCCCTGATTTTTAGGATTTCCCTCGGGATTTCTCTGACCGAGGCTTACACTGAATAAAATTAGTCCTAATAAAATGTTAGAGTTTCGTTCGGCTTTGATGTTGCCTTTTTGTAAAATAAATAGACGTGAGATGTATGAATTTTACTCAATTGGCTGCCAAACTTTAACGACGAAAATTCAAATTTAATGATCGCTATTCAAAATTTAACGATGTAACGCAAAATTGAATCTTCAAATACCTCAATAATTAATATTTTAACGACCCTTTCAAACTGCCAGGCAGAATAAACAGCTTTCCAAGATTTTACTTTTTTATTTCTTGTCTCAGTCAGTGAATAAATACAATTAAAAAGAAGTGTTTGTTTCAAACATTTAGGCATAAATTTCTTGAAATTTGACGTGTCTATGCTTGAAAGATTATGATACTTCCACTTACATAAATAACATGGTTCTACTATGCCAAACCCATTATTCATTTTCCTGGCAAATAGAAAATGCACCGTTCATTAAGTGACATCTGTATTTATGATGGCAAAATTGTAACTAATAAGTCAAACTTTAAACCAGTATATGAACCAAAATAATAATACAATATATAAGATTGATTAGGAATATTAATTTAATGTGGATAATTTTTTATTATTGAATAAAATTTACAGAATTTAAATTTAGTTACCAACCCTTTGCCCAATTTTAATCCACTCTCGAATAAAAATTATCGTTCGAGTTTAAAGTTCAAAAAACCTTGGAAAATTCCGAACGTGTTTTCCTAATTTTCTGAAGGGTTTCTAGAACTTTGGGAAAGTAGCTCTATAATTTATTATTTGGTTCTCCTCTCTAATATAATTAAAAAGTTTCTTCAGTAGTTTTGCACTTTGTTCTTATAATGGAGTTTCAAGAATCCTCGTTTCTTCCCTATTTCGCGAAACGTGCATCATATCGTACTGTAACAAAATTCACTTTGAAACTTGGGATTTCCTTCAATTTGACACTCCTCTTCATTGTTTCAATGAAAAAAGTATTCGGTAATCTTCTAATGAGCTAATCAGTTTCATTTTTTGGAAATTATTTTATCAGTTTACATTTTTAATTAATTATATTCGTTTACATTTTAAATATTTTTAAAGAGAAAATAATCAGCTTTACAAGATAAAAATACATTCCTAATATAGAAATATTAATTATTAATTAATCCCTTCTGTATATGAAGCTTTGATCAAAGGGAAGGATTCTAATCAAGAAATCCTATTAATACATCAAATTGCTTACATTAAACGTTTCGCATAGGTTGACTAGAGCCAGCAAAGTAATTACTATCGCCCTTGCAAAAATCGCCAAGCGTCACGGTTCCAGAATGGGCCAGGCTGGGGGCCCCTAGCCTGGGCCTAGCTTGAATTTGCGTTGGTTCGAGCTTGGGCCCAGCTAGAGCAAACGTTCCTAAAATTGGTGACAGATGGCGTTGTACTATTCTCTTTTTTTACTTTATACTTTCAATTTTCAAGTGTCAAATTGTACAAAGTGGCAATCATTCAAATTAAATTTGTAAAAATGTCAGAAAAACTTCTATTAATTAAAAATAGTATTTTCACATTAGGATTGCACATGATTTCTAACCTTAAATTGAGGGACGTTAATTAGAAAATTGTTTTATATTAATTCTGTTGAAACAGATAATGAAGAAGAATCAGAACCCGGCGAGGTAATGAATGAAATACTACAATTTCGAAATTCGAATCAGATTGGAGATAATATTTTTAATTCCAAACGTTTGTAAGTTCAGTGGTCGACTTCAATTAAAATAAAAAATATTTTTTTCGCAATTTCTACTTTTAGTTAAGAAAATAAAGAATGGCAAGAAATCGACCATAAGCTAAAAGCCAGGAATGGGCTCAGACTGGGCCAAGGTGGGAGATCAAGCCTGTCCCTGGCCAGATTTAGCGTTTCATTCGAGCTCGACCCAGGCTAGATCACCAGGCCAGGGCCTAGTTTTGCCAAGCCTGGTCCCTGCTTGGGCCATGCCAATATTTCTGCACGGACGACTGATGTTGTGTAATATAAGTCTCAAACAAAAACTAGACAATTTATAATTAAAAGTATTAAAAGTAAAGTAAAAAAATCTAAGAAAGAATCTCCAAATTAACAAAATCATCGAAATCGAACAATTTGTATTTTGAGATCTTCAAACATAAAAATTCCCAATATGGAATATTTTCAAACTTATTTATCTTGAAAAATGAAATAAATGTACATTTAGCGACATATTTAGGACAATTAAAATTTTACAGGTTGAAAAGAAAGCCCTGAAAATTATTCATCTATCGAGAAACTATTGAGACTTTTGACTCAAAATTCTACAAGCTTGAGCGATTAAAAGTGTCCTATTTATTACTTAAATATTAAGGCTTTAAATTTGAGATTATATATTTTTGAACAACTAAAATTTTTTAAACAGAAAGTTTCTGGTACTTCAATTAAAAATTGCACAACTTGAATCACTTTTAACCTCAAAATGTCTTATTTTCGAAATATCAATATTGCAATATTAGTCTATTTGATTTTGAATGTAGTGAATTTAAATAGAATATAATGATTTTAAAGAATTAAATTGTGCAGTAAGGTCCGTCCAAAAATTTTAGCTTAGACCAAAAAAACCTAATAAGACATAGTATACTGTCACCATCGTAAATCTAAGATTATTTTTTAAATTCTTTATTTTTAATTTTGAAACTTTAAACCATTTTAATTTGAAACCAAACAATGTTGTATATTTTGAGCTAAAATTATTGTTTCTAAATTTTTCTAAAAGTGACAGCTATTTGCTCGCAGGTTTGAAGTCAACATTCAAAACTGTACATTTTCGAATTAAGAACATTCAAAATTTAATAATTAAAAATTAAGAGGCCTTTAAAAAAATGACAAATTAAAGTCTTAAAAATTTAATGATTTCACAACTATAGTCATTAAAATTCAATAATTTTAAATTAAAGTGCAATTTTAAAACTAAGAATCAAACGAACTGTCATCTTCCAGTTAGCCGGTCCTGATTTTACTTCAATTTTCTTAAACAGACTTTTGAATTTTAGTCAAAAGAGACAAAATTCTGAATCCCTGGTAAATTAAAAATAATAAAGTCTTTTTATTAGTTTTCAGAGTACCTAATAAAATTTTAGAGAACCATGCAAATCAGAGAGCAGCTATTGATATTCAAATACAGTTTAGTGTCCCCCACGGTTTAATCCCCACATTTAGAGACCAGCTTACTTGGAATTGAACCTGGCCCGTTTTAAGATACTTCAGATTGCGGTCGCATGAGGACTTCTACTACATGCTGGAGAGCTTTCGATACAGATTTTAACGACCAGCTTGATTAAATTTGGAATTCTTAATAATCACAAAAACAATGTTTTTTAACCTATCTTGATATTAAACTCTTCTATTAAACTAGCAAGGCGAACAGACACCCTTCGCTATTTAAAAAAAGTTCTCCCAGTCTTACTAATCTTATAATATGCTAAAGTAATATAATATAATATAATATAAGTTGTGCTTTTCAACAATTCTCCAGAAAAACAATTTTGAAAAAATTCATGGACGTTACATCGGTCGCGATGTTAGAGTCTTTCAACTCTCGGCTAGATTATTATAATACATTTCTTTAAAGCAATCCAAAATATTCATTTAAACCTTTATTATTTTAACCCAACAAAAAATTTTTTAAACAGAAAATTCTCAATTTTCTTCATTCAATTGAACACTTATATTTTGGTTATTATTATTTTCATATAAGATAAAAGTAAAATACAACCAAGTATTATAATTAGAATAAAACATGTGGGCGTCCGCATGAAAAGGGTCCTTATGCGTGGTATTGGATCTTATAGCCGGATAAATTCCCGGCATTTCGAACCCAAAATGACCCCTTTAAGTTAAAAAATGAAGTAAACCTACTTCCAGTAACTAGCTGAATATAACTATAGTATCAATTAATTCCCTATAGGTCCAGCATCATCCCCGACTCAACCCCGAAAGTAATAATTTTTACCTCTATACAGAAAAACGCGAAGATCTAAACTAGAACAGGCCATAAGCGCCCCTCTCTTGCCATGCAGACGTATACGTATTGAAATATGAAGATATAATAAAATACAATAATATAAAAATAACTATTACTATTATAATATCCACGCTATGAAACTAGAATAATAAGTGATATTTAAAAAAAAATTCATAAGGAAATACAATTATTCAAGGACATCACGAGACTGATGAATGGTGAAAAAACACAACGTTTTCATATGAAAAAAATGTAAAAAATTTAAAATATTGGCTTGAGGTAAACAAATTGAATAGTCAATTCCGACACAAGAAATTTGTATGAAAAAAAAGGGCAAAAATTTCGGGCAACGGGAATCAAGTCTGAACTTTCCGATTACAAACTTGAAGCGCTACCGCCTGATCTAACCAGCAGTTTAAAGACACTCACATCGCGTTCGATATAACACGTGTGAGTTTTTTAAATCCGTGTTTCTCTAGAATGGATGAAAAGCGCATCTTATTAATTGATCCTACTATAAGTTTGGTAAAGACCTATTACTGGGAGAAGTTTAAATTAAAAATACATATACCAAAGGGTGCAAATAACAATTGATTCCATTTTATGGGCTCGATAAAATACGATCTCAAGAAAAACTGTCTCTTTAAACACAAGAAAACTTCTTGAGTGCTTTGTTTCTAGAGCTTTAAAAGTTTAAAAGGATTTGAACAAGTTCCCTGATTTTAAGATCCTCAGGGTCTAAAACTTCATTCTAACCCACAAAACTAGACTTCCAATAGTTTCATTCACTATTATTTGCTCAAATTTACCAATTCAGTAAAAACATTCTTGGGGTTTAGACATTCCCATAGAGATGCGTGAATTAGAAGCTGTCTCTTTTGCGCACATAACTTATATGAAAGTGTAAGAGCCAACAAGAGCTTATAGTCCTTATTTTAGACTTTTGACGCGTCTTCGTCGCTCGTCACGCGTGGACGTCTTTGCTCGTCGACTCGACATTTAGGTCCTCCCTTTTTGAGCGTTAAATGAACACCATCAGACTCAACGTTGACCGACAAAAGGAACGAAGAAGCAAAAAAAAAAGGTTGCCGACAAATTCGCTGCAAAAAAAAATCAAAGCCGATAAGAGTTCGATTAAATCAACTTTTTTTTTGTAATTTCTTACTCAAATTGCATGGGTTAATTTGTAGAATTATTTCGGGGGAATCAAATAAAATTTTTACTCACCACTGGGAAGGCAATAATGGTTGTGTCGAGCAGAAAGTAAACTTACCTATAACAAAGAAAAAAGGCGCAATTAATACAGTTCAGTAAACAGGGAGGCCAATCAAACTTAAAAAAATTACAGGGTACTTCCCGGTTTTCACGTTCAAAAATTAAATTTTGTTGGATTGTCTTGTAAGCGTTTATAATAATAATTATTAAATTGAAAATCGCTTTATTTACTATTATATCAATTCTGAAAATACACGCAACTCTCGACGAAGTACTGTTTCGGGCATGGCGCTCAGCGGTATTTAACATAAATTGAGGGAATCTTAACGTAAAAGGTTAAAGCCGCATGAACAATTTCTGTTGCACTTGAAAACATGCTAACAGCTGGCGCAAATAACGCACTGAGAGTACTGCCGCAGTCCCCGCATCTTCAAAATGCCGAGGACTTAAATTCTTCTAGGAACAACGTAAACGGAGGGTACTTACATTGAGAGTTGAGTGCAGTTAAACATTTCACAACTCCAAGGTAAAATAAATTATGCAAGAAATTATAATTATAATCAATGTACGAAAATAAGGGAATAAGAGGTAAATAAGTTATTTTAAATAAGATTAATTTAATTGATATAGTCCTAAGATTTCAAGTCGAAACATATTGCATTTACAACAGAAGAGTGGAACTTCCACTAAAAAAGATAAAGTTTCAACGAATGAGTTGCCTCTTAAACCAAAATTTTGCATTTTGAACCAACAAAATTAATTATTATCCTAAAAGTTTCGTTCGAAGCCAAATTAATTAAATAAATTTTTTATCCAAAAAGATTAATCTTCAAGAAAACAATTGAGTTTTCGACCAAAAAATGTCTTTTTAAGAAAATAGTCGAATTTTCGAATTATTAATTAAATTTTTTACGAAACAATTGGATTTTGAAGATAAAAAAATAATTTTCAACTAAACAGTTGCATTTACACACAAATATTATAGTTGTGAATTTCAACCAATTAATCGAATTTTTACACGAAGAGATTTTAACCAATCAATGCTCTATATAAAAAAAGATTTTTCAACAAAACAGTGGATTTTTTTACAAAAAAAGAGTTTTTGTGAAAGTAGTTTAAATTCAAAGACATTATTTAAGTTCCAATTAAATAGTACGATTTTCGACAAAAAACAAAATTATAAAAAGAATTCTGGACCCCAATGACAATATCAGAGTTTTCAAATAAAAACAAATAGTTTACAACTAAAGAAGACGAATTGTCAATATAAAGTTTTCTACCAAAAGATAAATTTTGAATCCAAAAGGGCGAACTTTCTGTCAAAAAGACAAATCTACAACGAAATAATAAAATTTTCAATTAAATAGAAGAATTCTTAACAAAAAAAACAGTAGTTATCCTAATTCATTTCTCATTTAAGCGAAAAAACGATAAAACGACAAAAACGGGAAAATTTCATGAAAAGAGGAAAATAGAGGAATGGTTTAAAAAAGGGGAGAAGAAGGGAATAGAGGAAATAATTTTAAGTCCAATTTTGTCGATCATTAGTTTAGGAGATATTTGCGTTTTTGTAATCCACAATCTAAAATAGATTTTATATTTTCGATAGGAAATTTTACTTCAATGTACGATCTATTTGGTAATCTATTATACATCTTTGAAGATACAATATATAACCCGTGAGCTTATGGCACTTTCCAACTTCAAATGAGTTTTTCTCGTAAGTGGATTTTCAATGTATAGTTTCGAAGCATTTAAAGTATCACTAAATTATAACTTTATAATGCCACAATGTTGTAGTTTTTAAATACATTGTGACAAAGGAACAATAATTTTGTATCTTAAATACAGAATGATCTTTGATATTTTAAGGGAGGTTGTAACAACCTGAGCAAAATTCCAAACACATTTTTTGATTACATGATATTTATTGCAAAAGTAAAAATAAATCTGAAAAATTTCCGGCTATTTTCCAGTGATCAAAATTCCAAGTCAATTCTCGGTTTTTTCAGTCAGTAGCCACCATAGTAAATTATCGATAATAAATCAGCTTTAAAAAATGTAAAATGAAATTAAAGTTCACAGAAGAGCAACATACATTATTAAGTTAAAACAAAAACATCAGGAAAACTTCCGCTATTGTTCAAGGAAGAGATTTTCTTCTCTGTATATTTTTTTATGTTCGACAGACTTTTAAAAAGTTGGAATTCGCTCTTTTCCGAATGAGGGCGGTTGGAATAAACGACCTCACGAACTTATTCCAACTTCGCAATCAAGCCCTTGGTTCATCGTTATCTCTCCTTCACAGAAAAAAGGTGAAGAGTACATTTTAGCAACTTTTCTCGACTACTTTCAGGACTGCTATTTTTCTCATTTTGAAATATCTTTTACTTTTCGCTTTTTCCTTAGACCGACGTAGTTTTGAAATTGAATCACCTCTCGCGTCGTCAGCATTCGAGGAGGAGAAAAGGTGTTCTGATAATTACACTCGCCTTTTAATTTACATTCTACTACGACCATTAGTTTTGGCTAGTACTAATTTTCCTCTTGGATTTCCCCAATTTTTTTATCTCGACCTTTTCATTTGCAACAGTCTTGGTTATAATCAACGCTTACATTAGAATCTAAGAGAGAAGGGCTTAAAGAAGTTAAGTTAGCGTGCTTGATCTTTAGGGATAAAAGTTTGTTCAACTTAATTGCCATCAAGTTTTTGGTTAAATTGAAGCTGGAGGTACAGCAGGTATAAACTAAATTTAGACTTACCTAATCAATTAAAAGTTTCATTGCATAACTATGTTCATTTCAAACAGAATTTTCATTCGGAAAATCTCGTCAACAAATGTTTGATGTAAGAACATGTTTGCCATAGATTAAAACTTTAATTTACTTTAATGTTTCCTGATTTTTCTCCTAATTGAAGTGAAATACTGCTTTATTTTATTTCACTCCTATAAAAGAAAATTAATGTGAAAATCACTTCTCTAGGATTTATTTCGCCCCTTGAGCAAAATGAACTTTCCTTTTTCCATATAGTTTTTATTTAAAATACAAGGACTTTTATGGAAATTGTTTTCTTTTATAGTGCATCTATTTATTTAATGAACTCGCGTTTAAAACATATAACATATACGAGTTGCAAGAACTCACAAGGGAGATAACTTGGAATGTGTTGTAATTAAACACGAGGACTGACATAAGAGCAGAGAGAAAATATTCTGTGTACACAAGTGTTTCTTTGACTTAGCTCATAAAATCTCATCTTTGTAAAAGGAAAACATTTCGTGAATAACCATGTCTGCAAATAATATTAAAATTGCACTGCAAGTTCATTGAAATGTATCAAAAGCTAAAAAAGCCAGGGCGAAATAAATTATGCGAGAAGTTAAACAAATTATTTTCTTTTATGTAGACTTTTTGAAATGAGAATGCAAAATGCATTTAAAAACGTTAATCGAAGAGGTCTAGCTTGCCTTTTGAAGCTTGAAACTATAAAAAACATAAAACTCGAATCTGCGTTAAAGTTGTACGAAGACTCTTATACTTCTAAATGTAAATATAAGTTTTAAATTATAAATCCTTGGAGATAAGCTTTAAGCTACAAAACTCAAGTTTAGAATATTTTTTGATAGTTTACCCATGGTGAACATGAATTGTCACGATAAAATTAAATAAATTACAATAAAGTACAATAATATGAATTTTGTATTCTTTTGTAAAAATTTGTATTGTATTTTTTTCACATAAAAATAATTTTCAATGCTTATATTTATGAAATACCCCGCTACACAGACATCTTATTTACTGATGATTTAAAAATTATAAGCAACTTTACAACACTTTTACTAAAGTATAAATTAATTTAAACAGATTAATTGGAACTGCGAACTTTGGTAAATAATTAAAATTCTGAGCTGGCACATAAAAAGACAATTTTTGATCATAAGCATTACAATTCTAATTTGGAACAGAGAAATTGGTTAAAGACATATAAATTATAATTGTTGACGAAAATTCCCTATCCACAATTACAAATTCTAATTCTTTGCGGAAATTTCCTGTCTTAACCTGAAAATCCCTTTTTTTATATTTGGAAGAGAGAGGTTTCAAATTCTGATATTTTTTTTGTAAATTCTCTTTTTATAAACCAGAACTAAATCTATTTTCTGAAATTTCTCGCTCCATGTAAAAAATTACCTGTTTCGAAAAAAAAAATTTATTCTTCACGGAATTCCATGGACCAAAGTCAAACTTTTAATTCTTTAGCGGAAATTTTTTATATTTGATTAACTTATTTCCCATCCAAACTCTTGAAACTCCATGATCCAAATTCCTGGTTTTAAACCAGAGTTATATTTACTTACAAAATGTCCTATTATAATTCAGAAATATCCTAGAACTTCCCTTTACCAAAAATTGTAAGAGAAAGTTTTCAAATTGTGACACATTCTGATTTGGAACATTCCAGAGAAAAATCCCGGTCACTTAATCAATTAAGGCAGTATATTTCCGTATACGGCTAAAAATAGTCCCTTTTCCGGGTCCAGCTGTACGTATTCGAATATATTAGACTATCGATGTTTTAACCTGTTAAGGTATTACCTTTTTGAGTTTTATTTGAAGTATTAGCTTGGAATATATAATTGGGCCATTTTCATGCACTTTTTTAAAAACATATCGCATGTGATACGTGCAAAAAAACTATTCCACTTCTTCCACTTGTTAGACAATATAATATTTTTTAATGATTATAGTTTTAAATTAACAATTTATTTGTTTGATATTTTATGATTAAAAAAAAGAGGAAATTGAGAGAAAATGTAAAAAAAGTTATACTTTTTGAAAAGAAACATAAAAAAAATAAGAATCATGAGGTGCCAAGACTGGATACAGAGATAATAATTATTTTATTATTATTATTATTTTAAGATACTTATCCAATCTCTACCATGCCGAAATTTGTTTCGCGAAGTTCATGTTCAAACAGAATGAGATCGCGAGCTGAAACTTTGGGAAGTTAAATAAAAGGTGCTAAGGTGAGTTGATCTGGTCCTAAATGTTACACATTTAACAGCTATATATTTTTGAACATTTGCTGTGTAATTTCAAATATTAAGGATCAGATAAACCATCTTTAGTACATTCTATTGTATTTGATAAACTTTTAACTCGATATCATACTTCGTGGACAGGAGTTTGACGAAAAAAATGTCCTTAACATAGACATCGGTGGGTAAGTATGACATGGTCTTAAAGGAAATAATTTTCTTCACGCCAGCTGAGAAGTGGAATTTAATATTAGGAAATCTGAAAGCAGAATTGTCGGAACGCCGGAAGCAATTGTGAGGGATAGTTTCTGAAAGAATTTTTACTTTCCACTGGTTATTCAAAAGTCTAAGAACGTAGGCAACAGGTACCTTTGAAATTAATGAGATCGAATTCGCATCAATGCGTCAACGAAGGAAGTATAGAGTACGAGAGCCTGCATCTGAGTAGTGCCTTATCCTGGAACGATACGTGCTTGCCGATCGGACCAGATATACGTGACTGAAATCGGCAATGGCACGAGCGAAACTTTTTACATGCTACCTGAAGTCCTTTCGTATTCCACACAATGTTCTTTGTCCAGATTCTCGAATTCCGACACAGGACTTGAAGAGTTGCTGCTGCTGATGCGAAAACGATGTAGGGAATTCAAAACTTGTCCACCAAATAAAATGTTAACGAACAACTTGATTTACTTTAATCACCTAAGTTCAGACCTTTACAAAAAGCTTTCTACTGAACCCAGTATCACAGTAAATACCCGTTGATCAATTTGAAATCGAAATTGGATCAAAATGATACGCAACGCTAATATACAGATTTCAGATGTTTCAGTATGTTCAGATATTCTCTTCAGTATGATCAAATGTTTTCAGTAGCAAATGTCGAGTGTCAGTTATTATGCCTCATTCAAGCCATAACCGCCTACACTCGACGCGCAAATTGAAATATCAAAACTTTGCTGGTTTTTGTTTTCTTTAAGATGTTTTAGTGTTAAACAGGGTAATTAATAAGTGAAGATGTTATTTTGAATTAATGGAAGCTGTTGATTACTGGTCCATATTTTCACTGAAAAATAACTAACTGCGAGGTCTCACAGTCATTAGGCATTTTCACTTCATCGTAGCTAACTTCACTTCGTTAAATGGACGAAACTTTATTTTTGTGTTATCTTCGTAATGAATAATAATTACTATCATTTTATTATATCATTAAACGGTTCTTTACAAATAAAAAGTATTTTTTAAATACACTTATATAAAAAAATAAGTTTTTATGATGATATTAGTAAAATAGGGCAAAAATGGACCGAATCCCATGCATTTGGTCTATATAGTTTTCCCCTCAGCAATCAACGAAGTGAAGTTAGATGGCGATTGAAGTGAAAATACCTAATTCAGCGAGTCAGATGCGCTTTTGAGTTATACGAACACAAAGCGGAACGGTGTATCGATAAGGGTGGGGGCTGGATTTCACGGGCCGTCTGCACGCGTCGAAATAGGCGATTCACGCCTCACTTTGCAGCTTAATAACAATCCTAATTTTATAGTAAAAAATTTATTCTTTTTCAATATGAAAGAGCGATTTTAAAACTATCAATAGCATTACAAATCTGAAAATCGATTTTTGTAACCCTACGGTCTCTTTCCTGGCGGCACGTCATATTTACATAAATTCGAGTCTTTCTTTACTTAATAGATCATTTTTTAACATAGTCCTCTTTACTTTTTTTCTGATGAAGACTGCAGATGAACGGTCGAAACGTTAAAAAGTAAACTGCGAGATATCGCAGTTAGTTATTTTTCAACAAAATTATAGACCAGTAATCAACAGTATTGTTCAATTTAAAATAATATCTTCACTTACTTCCTGGTTTTTCAAAAGATATCATTTTTACTCGACCCAAGTATGATAATTGTAAAGAAATTTTAAAATAAGGGATCGTTCATATATTACGTAACGCTCTTTTATTTTAATAATATCAATGGATCCTTTTTAACTCCGCGACAATTTTATACTTTCCTTTATTTAAACAAAAGAGCAACCTGTTTCGTATGTAATATATGAACGATCACTTGTAATTACGGTCGAGTATATTTATTTTTGTTCTGCAATTAATTAAGCCATTTTTTTTATAATAATACGATTATATATGTGTCGGACTCTTCAGAAAGTCAATGTAAATCAGTCCTGCCTTAGACATGCCATTTCATAATTTAATTGAGCTCGATTCTATAATAATGTATATTGTCCAAAAAAATGTTATGTCTTTTTGTAAATTTTACCGTTAATGTTATAAGTCATTTCAGCCATGAATAGGGGCTAAAACTTAACAAATATTTTCCAAAGCCATAGAGGTTTATAGCCCAATATAGGAAAATATGACTTTTTCTACCACCCCGAGATTCAAAGTTTTCTAAAACATTATTTGTTGGTCCTAAGAAGGTCCATCATTTTAGTGGAAAATTCATCTCTTTTCACTGATAGTTAATAATTTTTGTCTGAAAACTTAAATATTTTATTGAAAATTCGCCTGTTCGGGTAACAGATTTAATTGCCGATAAAAAAATTTGTAAGCCATATTTGCGGGCAGAAAATTCAACTGTAATGTAGAAAACTCGCCTTTTTGGTTTAAAAATTAAACAATTTGGTAGAATTTTTTTTCTCGTGGCTGAAGAATCTTTCTAGATTCAAAAATTAACACTTTTAAACAAATTCGTTTTTTTATGTAGAAATTTCATCTTTTTTATAGCAACATCAACGATTACATTTTTCGTTGAAAATTCATCTTATTGGTTGAGAAGTTAACTACTTGGTTAAAAGTTGCACTCCCTTATCAAACATTCATTTTTTCGGTTAAGTATTTATTATTTTAGTTTGAAAACTCATCTTTTCGATTGAAAAACTATATTTTTCAACTAAAATTTTAACTATTCCATTTTAATCTTTTTAGTTGCAAATTCAACTATTTGGTTGAAAATGTATGATTTTTATTTGAAAATTCAACTATTTGGTTGAAAATCTATGCACTGTTAAAAATGTTATGAATTTTAATACACGTTAATACATTAAGTCTATTTTAAAATTAATGCAGCTGTAAATCAAAATGAACTTAATACACATTTATATTGAAATAATTTACTATGTATATCAAAATTAATATATTTGTATATGAAAATT
>JAAAKG020036961.1:0-19240 GCA_010014905.2 Druon quercuslanigerum
TAATTCCCTTCATTGCTTTATAAAGTAGTTTCTTGCATCCTTTAAAGTCGTTTTGTATTTTCTTCTCTTCTTCTGCTATAGTTTTATCTTTGCTTTCTCTAATTAGTCGCTTGAGTATCCTCTTTGTGAGTCTGTAATCATCTATTCGTCTATTTGTTTCCTCATCGCTAAGACCTGTCCTGTTCAACGTTCTTTGATACGCTACTTAATATTAGATATTAATTTATAAGGTTTTTTTAGAATCTAATTTCTAAAAAAATGTAGTTAGTACCAAACTTGAAGGGCATGTGATACTTCGTCGTGTGGTACGTCGGCTGCTGTTCCCCTGGGTTTTTTCCTACAAAAGCTAAAATGTTTAAAAACTGAATTTGAAGATGCATGTTCCTTAGTATAATGGATCTCCCCGTACTATTTTTTTTAGGGATAATAGCAAAAAATAATTATTCTTCTAAATAAAAATTTTATGATTGTGTACTACTTTGAGGTTAACATCAGTTTTCAACTCTTCTATCACAATAATGTATTTTTTCGTTATACTGATGCTGTCGATAGCCACTAAGAAATTATTAATAAACTAAACTTTTTTAATTGTGTATTAACAGGATTAGATCCGGGACAATAATTGCTATGTCTTTTTACTTGGCCCAAATTTCATGTTAAAAATATTGTGTAGCTTTGAAGTAAAGCTGTAGAGAATTGAAACATACATAACCTCAAAATACACACAAAATTATCAAATGTAGCAAAATAATTTTTTTTCAATTATTTCACAAGCGAAGAGTTCGGGGATATCTGTTAGCATGTTCGCTGTCATTCCCCAAAATTTTAATCAAAAAATCTTTATTATTGTAGGAAGCAAGCCGGAGGAATCTAGAGTTTGTAAAATCAATTATTTTCTAACCATCACATGCCCGTACGACTAAAGATAAATAAAAAAATTGTGCTGTCAGCTTGTGTTAGGCTATAAAAATTATTAAGGATATATTCATTCTCTATTTGATTCGTAAAGTCGACCAATCCTAACGGTGGGAAAAATTATTTTCACTGCAGAAGATGAGTTTAAACCTGGCCGCAGTGAAAAAGCTTAAGGCGCTTCCTCAGGCTTTGTTTCTAGTCTATGTATAACAAAGGACAATTTTTCTTCTATAATTATAAATTGTTTGATTCATATTTTTAACCACATAATCTAAAGGCCTAAATTGAAACCCTAACAGAGAGTTTATTTTGAAAAAACGTCGTGTTTTTTTAAATTTAAAATATAATGCATTTTATGCTTCTCGGAAGCTGCAAACCGCCATCGTGAGTATACCCATGTTAATTCGAATATCGGCGTAGTCCATTACTGAAGGGCACAGCGGGAGGTCGAGAGTGTTATTTAATCGACGATACTGTAAACCGAGGATGTAGACTGAGCACCTGTCATGCGTCACTCGACAAACTAAGGCTTGCTTAATGTTAAGGAATTTAATTTTACGAGGCTGAATTAGGTTCATTACATAATGACGAATATTGACAAGCACTTAGTCTACAACTTGGGCTTAAAGTATAGTCAAAAAATAACACTCTTGATTCCGCCAGGTCCTTCAGAAATGGATCACGCTGATGTCATGTTCACATTTGGTACACTAACATTCATCTAAATAAACAATAAGACCATTTTTCGAAAGAAACTCTCTCTTTAAGTACTTTGTAACACATGGACTTAGAATCAAGCCTAAGTAAGCGCCTTCTGAAGAGAAGCTCGCGTAACAGCCTAAAAATTAGGGTATTTTTTGGGGGATGAAAATAATAGTGAATCTTTCGAAAGATTTGTGAATTATTAAGGTACTCTTGAAGTATAAAGCAAATGTATTTCAGCCTGACACATCAATAATGTTGTCCAAAATCAATAGGTCAATTTGCCCGTTTTCTAGCTTTTCACACTGAGTCTAAAATAAACAAATCAAATTTTTTTAAGTTTAGATTCTCAGTTATTTGGTAAACAAAAAGAATTTTAAAAATATTAATATTTCACAAAATGGCTGCCATTTAAAGGACATCCGGTTTTTACGCAAAAATTTGATTCAATTTATTTCTGACAAAATTGCTGAAACTATTTTTTTCAATTTCAAGGGGTTTACTGACAAATAAAATACTTGAGCAATCTGTATACGCAAGGTCAAGTCGATTAGTCAAATACTTTTTGAGCTATGGGTCAGGAAATATTGAAAAATGTGAAACCCAGGAAAAAGTGTTTAAAGATTTATATAGTGGATTACATAGTGGATAGTGGCAAGATTTACATAGATTTACATATTTAATTGTCTTACGGTTTCCAATCGCTACTCGGCTATTCCGGGATCATACAAAAAGATACCCCTAAACAATAAAATCGATGGCTCAAGGTCGACGAAAGGATACTTTTTCGTCAGTGTTGCAACGTATGTCGTTTTTCATGTGGATGAGAAGAGATACAGCGACTACAGAGGACTGTTTGGCACCACGCTTAGGGATCATGCCGAACTCTCTGTCCCTTTGATATTTTGTAGTTTAGGATACCCCCAAAAAAAACATCCATGTCCTAATGTCGAGAAAAGGATACTTTTTCATGAGTGTTGCAACAAAGTTAACGTTTTATGCACACAAGAGGAGTTCCAAGGGTCCTACAGGACTGTTTGGCATCACGCTCATTGATCATGCCGACCTCGCTGTCTCTTTAATGTTTTGTAGCTAAGGGCCTCTTGATCGATAATATTTATGTTATGACGAACTCTCTGTCCGTCCAATTAAGGAAAGAATTCCGGGTAATCAAGACAATATCAACACGATATCAGTGCACGATCCTGCCAATTAAGGCAATACCGGAGTATTTTCTTGCCAGTTAAGATAAGATTAAAGAATGATCAGGTTAATAATAGCAATATTTTGGTATTTGCCAGTCAGTTAAGGCAGGATTATGATGCAATCCAGCCAATGTAGTCAAAATCTTGAAGTCTTCAATCTAGTTATAGTAACATAAGTGTATGATTTGGTATTGGATGACGCTCTGGTCAGTAAAGACAACAATGAGAATTAGTTTTTTCAAACAAGACCAGTTTTGGTATATCATTATGATGTTGCCTTAGACCCACACCCGCGATATTACTAATCATAGATCTGCTTGGATACTTCACTACTGGCTGATGGCGCATGTCCTGGCCCCAGTTTTTCAAGTAAAGTAGTACCCCAATATTTGCTCATAGTTTTGTGCTTTAGACAGCTGTAGCTCTGGAATATAGGCTGCTTAATGCAATTTATCTTTTATAAAGGATATCCAGATCAGATATTTCGTTGCACGTATGAAACAACAAGACCCTTGCACTCTGATTATACCCAGTTTATCGACAAGTTTGTCCAATTCCAAATCTGCCATTTGCGCCCTGTCAAAATTATCTTGGATGTAAGCTCCTGCCAGATTCAGATGATAGATTCCTACCGTCAGTTCCTTCAGATAATTCATATCCTGCCTGAGGAAATGATCATCAACTGGTTGTTCCTTAGGATGAATCCATCTGGCATGCCTGGTATGCAGGTTGTCAATTGTAACTCTGGCCTGGTTGACGTTGGGTTCACGTGATTATCGTAAAATTGTCTGGGCTAAGTCTATGGTTCCTTTAGCCATCTTTATTCAAGAAAGATACTTGTTAAGGATAGCCCCAGCAATGCGGCAAAAATTGCCGATGTTAATGGCATGATTCATGTTCATGAGATTTCCGAAGAACGTAAAAACTGATTTTATGTGGTTATTTCCTGCCTCCACGATTCAGCTTGTCTTAGTGATGAATTTCAAGTGATTTTCTTCTTCTGTATCAATCTGGTATATAATGTTTAATACCCAGATTTTCAAGAAGCGGTAGACAATTACGATAACCGCGGTCCATAATGATAATTGCATCGATTTTGAACCATTCTCGCAGCCAATTAACATCGATTTCATATTCTTTAGTAAGCATGGCAGTATCTTTATTTCAAGAATCAGAAAAGTAGGGCCCCTGAATATCCATAATATAGCCGTCTGGATGTTCTTGCCGTCTATGCTGTTGGGGACAACTCGTGTCGTCAAAGATCTTCTTACAATAGAAATAATGAGACTCACATTTTGCCTACTATCGTACCCAAAGATAACTTTTAAAAAGTCATCATTTAGCCCTTGCCGAAGCTCACACAAAAACATCGTCAAAACCTTTTTACTAATACGGCGATATACCTATTGGTGAGTGTACAGTATCACGTACATCATCGCAATACGTATACCCGGTTATTTTTTTAACTTGCAACTTTCAAACTTTTAAAAAAATGAGCACTATATGAAAAAATGTTATGAATCAAAACTTAATCACTCTGAGCAGTACATACACTGATGTTAAAGTCGGTTCCCCCACACCACCCCCTGAAGGTGGGGGTGAGGGCAAGTTCGAAATCTTAATTGAGAACCCCTATTTTTTATTTTATATACGGCTTCTTTGGATAAAAATCCGTATGATTTGTCTAAAACATTTGTCTTGTTTCGCGACAGATGGCGCTGTAATCGACGAAATTCAATTTTTCTTCATTTTACTGTTACTGAGAATGCACGCGTACGATTTTCTAATACATTACCAATAAAAAATATACCATCTTCATTGAGACATGACTGACCACAGAAAAAAAAAAGAATTCTTGAAATCGTTACAGAATCTTTGAACGAGTGCAATAAATGCTCGTACATAAAAAAATACATCGCGACGAACATAGGAGAACTTCCTCCTTTTTGAAGTCGGTTAAAAGTAAGGGCAATAGTGCTTCGGATCTCTTTGGTAATTATTATTCTGAAAAAAATGCCAAAGCGTATGTCCGTTCTAGAGAAGTAGTTATTGAGTAAAACGTTTACATTAACAGTGTTTCCTGAATATTCCAAAATTTTAGCTCTGGCATTATTGTAGATTGAGGTCAGCGAAGGATATGGGAACATTACGAAAGTGTTTACTTTTTTATTTTCTTAAATACTGTAAATTAGACAAAATACATTTAAAACAAAACTCATTCTAGTTATATCAAAAAATGTTCCGATCACTACTTTACAATGGAGAATCTAACCGTACGAGAAAAAACTGAAATGGTGCTGTTGTATGGAGAAGCTGGAAAAAATCTTGATAATGCTGTCAATCTTTACGCTCAGCGTTTTTCAAATAGCATTGTTTTATGTGCTGCATTTTATCGCACTATTACAAAATTTACTACCGATGGAGGTGTTCAACCTAAAAAAAAGACCCGTAGAACAACAGTCGCAATAATAATCCTCACGTTAGTACACGAGAAATTGGAAATTTATAATGTGCTGCTTTTTGTATGCCTTACATGTTTTCGGCCTCGAATTATTGAAAATTACTTTGTAAAAGTTAAAAAAAAGTACAGTCATACAAAACTGTTCTTAAACATTTAGATAATACTCTTTAGACCAATTTAATATTTATAAAATATCTCTGAAGCAATCCAAGGACTTTTCTCATGAGCAATCACGTCAAGATCGAAGAAAGGATCAAATTATCGTTCGAAGAATGTTTTTTAAAGTTTGACGGTTGTTTCCAATTATAGGAATATATTTCAGCTTTTACAGTATCATTTTTAATCACTCAAGGGGGAAAATATCTAAGGTACATGATAAAAACACATTAAGGGAATCTGTACTATCAGCAAAGTAGTTACTATTGATCAGAACAGATGTCACTCTACAATCTGGGGCAATAGAAATGAAAACTGTTGATCAAGTTAACTTTTCAAACAACAGAAAATAATTATCGTCATTATTGACCAGATAAAGAACAAAACTTTATTATTAAATATATATTATATTTAATTATTAATAATTTCATGATTTTAAAGATTTGATTTCTATTTCTAAATATTGTGGAGTAACATCTATACTGATCGATAGTAGTTTCTTTACTGATAATACACATTCCCTTAATTTACTCGTATCATAATAGAAACACCTGGCTTCAGATAGCATATATTTCTGAAAAATGTTTTTTCGTTTGATCTCTCTTATAGCCTAATTGGGGAAGCACCGGGTCGGCAATCGGGAGTTCTGTGGTTCGATTCCTGCAGGTACGACGTTAGAAGTTCTTTTTTCAAAAAAATATAATTTTGAAAATTTTTTTAAATTTATTTTTCATTTTGTCAATAATAACGTTAATTCTTTCCTGTTATTTGAAGAGTTCACTTGATAGATAGCTTTGATTTCTATTTACACAGATTGTGAAGTGACATCTATACTGATCGATAGTAACTACTCTGCTGATAATACAGATTCTATAAATTTACTCGTATCATAAATGTAACACCTGGCTGGAGATATCGATATAAATTAAAAAATGATCAAAACGCAATATAACGTCTTAACCACCCGGATAGTGTTATTTCACTTTGAAGGGAGTAATTTATCTTCATTAATGCTTTCCATTATTTAAGGGGGTAGTATGGTAAAAACGATCTTTTTCAATAATGCCTTTTTCACACAAATTTTTATTTCAAAGTTTAGATTTTTCTATATGTTATTCTACATTGCATGGAGTATAGAAATTTTTTTTTAATTTTCGTTGATATCCGGTGGAGATATAGGCGACCAGATGAGGCCATCTTTGAAAGTAGTACCCATGATTTCTCCATTTTGGATCATCTGAGACATACGAAACAAATTTAATTTTAAAGTACATATGAGTCTCTATCTAATGACCTACGACTGAAAAACTTAATTGATAAATAAACAAAAAGTGCAACTTTCAATTTTTTTCATTTTTTTCGCCTGTTTTTTGTTACTAATTGTGCCATAATGTTGCTAAATACCAATAAAAAATAATGATCAAGGTTCATTAGATAGCCATGTCTTTTCTGAGCATTTTTTTCAAAAAATTAGGCGAATCGGCCCAGTATATCGGCCAGAATCGTGGGTACCAGTTCAAAAAACACTGTTTCGAGAAAAACGCTTTTTAAGATCTTGCAAAAATTATCAATATCATCATTATATGTATGTTAATCATAATCTTGTTTTTATAACCTGAATATTGCATTTTTATCCTGAAGAAACTAAATTTTAATCTTTATGTAATTTAATATTTTGAAAAAATTATTCAGCTAATAATTAATTAATTATTTTACAACATGAGAAATATTTGAATTTAACTTTCACTGAAGCATTCAAATAATCTTTGCTTATTATCTTTTTTCAAATTTGAGATTTTATTCCCTGAAAGTTGATTAATTGATAAAATTTAAACTTCTTCCCGAAATTGTACGTAAATAAATTAACAGTTTATTAGTTGTAAACATGAAAAGAATTAAACAATAATTTTCACTAAATCATTCTAATAATTTTTTAATTATATTTTCTTTAAATTTGAAACAGCATTTCTCTATGTTTAATTTATTAATAACCTTTAAAACTGATTTCGAAAAATATTGAAATTATTTCCTTATTCGAAAGAGAAAATCAGAAAATAAACATTTATTGTAAAAGTAATATCTAATGTTGAATTAGATCATCTGCAAGTATATAATCAAATCATTTTACTTAATTTAAAACATCTTAAATTGAATCTTCATATATTTCAATATTGTTTTTAAAATTAGTCAACTAAAAACTAATTAAATAGTTGACAACATAAAAAGCCTCAAGCAAGTATTGCCATTGAAAATATCAGAATATTTTTAATTTTATATCTTTTTTAAATTTTAATGTTCATTTCTGAATATCTTCATTTCGTTTAAAATAATTCAAAATAATTAAAGTTTTAACAGAATTACTTAATGAATATTCAATCATTTAAAAAAAAACAATAAAACATTATTTTAATGGAAAATTAAAAGAATTTAAAGCTTTAAAAAATTTTGTTCATAGAAACATTTAAATAATTTTCACTTTTAATATTCTATAAATTCGTACTTGTCTTTGTTTAACTTTAATAAAATATAAGCTTATAACTAACTGAAGAAAATATAAATTTCAGCAGAATCTATAAATAATTAAATAATAAGTAAAGAACATAAAAATCATTCAATAATTATGTTCATTAAAATGTAAAATGTAAAATGTACATGTAATTTTAAAAATTGAATTCAGATTCTCATTTTCTAACATCGCAAACATTAGAAAAAATGACTCTGATGAAGATATTTGAAACAGAAAACAAATGTAATTATAAAAATAATGGCAAATATTTGATTACATTAGCTTAAAGGAAATAATCAATTTATCTGACTTAATTAAAAACAATGCATGTTTAGTTTAAAAAAAAAATCAATAAGTCAATAGTTAATCAGTTCATAATATAAAAATCAGTAATAAATTATTTTCATTCAAACATCAAAATAATTTTTACCTTATATTTTCTTGAAAATTGAAAGTTATAGTAATAATCTGAATAATAAGAAGAATTAAATAATTTTTTTATATAATTCTATAAAAAAAAAGAAAAAACCTTGCTACATAAATTTGAACATGGAATTAAAATGATTATTTAAAAACATTGAAGACATTTTCAACATTATGAAATTGGAATAGGGAATACAATATTAAACTTTCATCTTTATGTAATTTAATATTGAAAAAAAAGTAATTAGCTTATAATAATTAGGCAATGAATACTAGTATTATTATATTTTTATTAAATTATTATTTATTATTATTATCTAATGTTGCGAAATTTGATTTTTTTAATGATGCATATGATTTCCATGGTAAAAGGGGTCAAGAATGACGAATTTGGCATTAAATTCAGATAAGGAAGTAAAGGAAAGAAATGATAAGGAAAGATGATACACATCAAATTTTTTTGGGCCACCCTTATAAGCAGTTCAAGATTGGAAGCAAATGTGAAAGAAAACTGGGTAAGAAAGGATACAGAATAATCTTAATTAAAATAAAATGATAAATTCTAACTAAATTTAGATACAATTTAATGTAAATAGAGAAAGGCATATTTCAGAGGTATATAATCTCAACATAACTTTAAGTTTTTACGTTTTAAGCTTCTTTTCATCTTTTCCTCAAGTTTTCCTGAGCCTCTTAGGAATAAAGAGATTTAAAAGGACCATCAGACGTCTAATATATCAAAAAACATGGTCAGAAGTGGGCCAAACAAAGAAGCAGAAGAAATACTAAAAAGGTAAAATGATTTTAAAAAAACTTATTATTTTATTATTGCCATAAGTCTTACTTCATTTTCTCTAGACGATTAAAAAGTTTAAAAATGCATCACAAATAGATTCGAACTTTTTCTAAAATTCTTGACAAATGTTTAAAAATGAGAAAAGTTACATTTACATTCCATATTTTGTTTCAACCGTTTTTTTTAAGCTTTTGAAATGGATTATCATGTTTTAAAATGTTTTCTAAAAAATTATTTTTCAAAATAAAAAATTATTAAGAATGTTTTTCAGGATTCCTTAAAAAATCGTTTATTAAAAATTTTTTTACATTTGCACTATCAAAGTTCATAAAAAGCTTACATTTTAAATATTTAAAGTTTTACATTTTAAAAAAAATTTTGAATAATTAATTAATTTTTTTAAAGAATCTTAATCTTTTAAATATCTTTTCAAATTATTCGATTTTTTTCTCAAATTAAAAAAATCTGCGTAAGTTCTCAACCTTGGAAATATATTTTTAAATCAATAAACTATTTCCGTTGTTTAAATTCCGCTTGGTTAAGAAAGTAGCCCTAAAACTTTCCAGAATATTTTTTTAAAAATTTCTAAAAAGTTTATATATTTTTTGTTTATAATAGCCGAACCTCATTTTGTTATAAAAGTTGTGCATCTTTTCAAAACTTCTAAATATCTCTTGGGCTCACTTGAATTTTTTCTAGACTTTTGTTTTTACACTTATCAATCTAATTTTTTTTTGTCCATAATTTAATGTTTATAAACATTTAAGAATAAAGTTTACGAACTATCTTCTGTTACGGAATTTTCCGCAAGACTAACTTTTTTTTTAGCTCGTGCAGGGTTAACCTTAAGGCAAATTACGTACTACCAGCTTACGCTAAACTTCTCTAGTTAATTTCGATAAAAAAATGACTCATTTACAATTTTTTATTAACAAAATTGATTGTGCAAAAAATCGTATTCTTTATTAATAAGTAAAAAAACTGAAAACACGCACTAAATGTCATATTCACGCGGTATCGCCACCAATAAGGTTTTCGTCAACAATGTGGTCCCCTAAATATTGTAAAATATTTTAAATTGAATTAATAATGAAAGAATATATAATATTTATTTACCACCTGTTAAGAACTCACGACATTATTTTCATGTAATAGAAAAATATCGGAGAAGGAAGTTCTGCCTTTTCGCGACGTCAATTTAGCACCTATTAGAACTGAAAGAACGTGAAAGAGTTTTTGACGCAAACCTGAAGAGAGTTACAAAATAAACCTTATAAAGCAATTGCATGAGAAGAAAGGTCCAGTTCAAGTACAGTCGATGAAAAAAGTTTCCTCTGGTGAAACTAAACCGAAAAGTGACCTACCGAGCACTTACCGCTCCTGATTTCTTTAACTCAGTTAATCATTTTATTTCCTCACGAAGGATTGTACACAATATTTTCATAAATTCGACATTGAATTTTGTGTATGTGATTTTGCCACCTCTCTAATATTTTCATGTATTTATTTTTCCTTACTTCTATTGGATGAACCGAATTTCAACTCCTGCTCAAGAACCTTAAACGTTCATAAGAATAAGTAATGTCAGAAAGATAAATTTATGAATGAAATTAAATAGGACAGTTTTCAATGTAAATTCATCTTTCCATGTAGGATAGAGGTGAACTTTAATGGAATTGAATTTCTTATTATTTGTTTTATTTTTGTAAAGAACGAAATTCAAAATTCTTCTTTATTTCAATTTTGAAAAATATTAAAGATATTCTTTGTTGCCAAATACAGCTCCTAATATCGACTTAATTTCTTTCAGACATTGCCGACTTTAAAAAAAAATTGAATTGCATTTGTGAAATTGTTCCTTCTAATATGAAAAGAATATAAAAAATGAGAAAAAACTAAAAAAGGCTTCATTTATTTAAACAAAATGTCTGAAAATATATGTTTAGAGAAGAATAAAATTATTTTATAAGCATACAATTAGCAAGTTAGATTTGAATTTACCGCGCTAATCTCGAATATATTCGATTAGTCTTCCGTTCGATTATTTGGGAACAAACCGTCAAATGGATGTGAGACAACTTTGTAAAAGGAACGAACAGTAAACAGATAAACCAGTAAATTTATATGGATAAATATTTTGAAATAATTCTCAATTGACCTCGTCTTTGTGTAAGAATATTAAATAAATTAAAAATTGGAAACCAGAATGTGGACCAATTGTACAAAAAGATTTCACTCTTCTTTTTAATGTGCCATAAAAGTACGTAGACACTTATTGCTGTAACTTCTTTGTAGTATAACCTCAATTTGTATTCTTTGTTCCACGTGCCATATTCTTGGGATTTTTTGGTCATTGATAGTGAAATAATTTTTGGCCTGCAAGTAGCTAATCTGTTTCCCTCTCGAGGCACCCGGGTCTTCTTGGTTCGATCTAGCTCAATATTGAGGGTGTTGATACGACGCGTATCAACAATGAAGTATCAACGCGTATCAACCTTATGAAGCAAGCGAAAATTTTTTTTAAGCCCGTGGTAGTAAGTGCCTCCGCGACTAACACCTAATAATAATCTACCATTGACAATATTTACCGTTCTCTTACACCTGCTTCCTCACCTATTTTTGATCTTACCTTCTACATTCCTCTACTTCCTTCCTTCTCTTCTTAATCATATTACCCAACACCCCCCCTCACCCATGCTACTGCCCTTATATCAACCCTTTTATGCAACAATACCTCCATGATTATCCCACTCCTTTGCAACCCTTCCAACTCCTCCAATCAGTTCTTCACTTTTGTATCCCCCTTTCCGTACAATTCACATCTCCTCTTTTCTCCAGAAAGCCAGAATCTATTATAACCCTTCATGCATCAGCATCTCATTATCGCCATATATTCCTGACTTACGCAGCTCTCCTGTATCCTGTTTAACTCCTTACTTACCTTCCACCCCCACATTTCCTCTCCGTAAAACAAGACACTCATCACTAGCAAAGCAAGCAATTTCATTCTTCTTACAAAATCACCTGCAAACAACCCCTTTCCTACCTACACAAACTCTTTCACCTCCTGTTTCCCTTCCTTTTCCACACTACTCCCTTATCTCTTCCACCTACTTTCCTGAAAACCATAAACTTTGACTTGTCTGCATTTAACTCTAACATATTTTTATCCAAGTATCTTCTCAAGATTTTTATCATCTGCTTTAAAGTCTCTTCACTTTTTGCTAGCAGCATTATGTCATCTGCATATGCGAGTAACCATATTCTGATTCCTCCTACCATAAGTACATCCACCACTCCGACCACTAGCTTACTCTGCATATCCGCGATTAAAATTGCAAAAAACTTTGGTCTTAGTTTGCACCCTTGCCTCAAACCCCTATCCATACAGAAACCCTTGAAAATTCCCTCCCCTCCTCCTCACCCTATCTTTCGTCACCCTATATACGTCCAACCCAACTCAATCAGGCCTCACTCAACTCCCTTCTCTTCTATTGCCTCCCACAACCACCCCCTATCCATGAAGGGAACACGCCTTTCAGATCTACAAATAATAACGTACATTTTGGCTTCCTTTTTGGTTATTTCTCTATCAACCACGTGCTGCTAGATAAAATATTGGCAATAGTACTCCTTTCCTTTCTAAAGCCTACCTGCGTCTCTGGCAGTATTCCTTTCCCATCAATATCCTTCCTCAGTCTATTTGACACCCCATCGCGTATCTTTTGTACGCCGTATTTTATACCGCAATTTTTCTATAATTTTTTTGCCTGTCCCTATCGCCTTTTCTATACAGTGCTACGATCAACCCGTCCCTCCACCCGCTTGCGAATCACATCCTCTCCATACTTTTTCACTGCCCCTAAAGTCTCTCCCTTAGATCTTGTGTACCAAACAGACACGCTTCGTTCTTTACACAGTCTAGCCCTGCTGCCTCAGACTGCTGTGTCTGAACCCTAAAGTAAATCTTTAAAAAATTCCCTCCATTTGTCCCTCCCTATCTTCTAACTTATCCGCATCCTACGTTTTCTAAACCTATGAATTATCGTCCGAACGTCCCCTTCTGTCTTAACACTTCTCAACTCCGCTTCCAACTCTATTTCCTTTCCCTGCTCTTTCTTCTTACACATTACCCTAACGTCCTTCCTCATTTCTACGTACTCCTCCCTTTTCGCAGTTTCTTCCTTCCACTTCTTTTACTTCTTTTTCACCTATCTGTTCATCATTTTACATTTCCTATCCCACCACGGCTTCACCATTCCTTTCTTCTTCTTTCTAAATACCTTCTTTTGCACACAGCCTTTTACTTTATCTTTCAGATCCTCCCATATCTTTTCTACCGACTCCTGCTTAAAGTTTACGTTTCTCAACTGCTACTGATACTTCTGTATGGCTTCTCTCGTCTATGACACCCTCTTCACTAACGACCCTTCTTCCTCACCCTGCCTTCCGCTATCCTCTCCCTTTATACACAAACTTAATGGCTGATGGTATGATACCACTGTACCTTCCACTGCGAATTTCTCTATGTTCTCCTTTTCATGCATATTCATGATCACATAGTCTATCACCGATACCCCCTTATTACGTATGTTTATTCTCCCTCTTCGTTATTGAAAAACTTTTTTTTTATGGTCGAAGATTAATTTTTGCAACTGTTTAATTTAACCTTTTTTTAAGAATTTATTTTTTTGAGTTGCATTATTTTAAATTGTCTTCTTTGAGTTGAAAATTTAATTATTTTACAACAGATTTTTTTGTATTGACTAAAAAAACTTTTTTTAATGAAAATTCTTCTTTTCAATTCTAAACTTATTTTTTTTTTTTTGAAGATTTTACTAATTTACTAAAAATTATTTTTTTTGCCTAATTTTTATTGTTTCCAAACTGAAAATTAAATTATTTTTTGGTGACATCAACTATTACACTGTTCGTAAAGGATTTTTTTTTGAAATTGAAAATGAATGTTTCCCATTATTATTATTATTGATCACATTGGTTAGGGAGAGGTCACAGAATTTCAAATTCCCTGTAATAAAGTAGGCATATAATAACAAATACAATGTTAAGTTTCTGGACTAGTTTGTTAATCATATACCTGACTGCCTGCGATTTAGTGAGCAGGTACAGTACCTTTAAGTTGCTGACTGTTTTGAGGATTATCAGACTGTGCAAGCTTTTGAATGGTCCTCAGAGACAAATCAGATTATTCTTGCCGTAAGTTGTAGTTCCTCGTTAGTTGGCATCCTTTGAGGTGACCACAGAGAATGATACTGTATCCCAGTGGATATTTGCTCACGAATTCAAATTTTGATTTATGATTCCGTCCAACTAGTTAAACTATAAACAGAATTATTTCCAATAATTTAGATTGTGTTCTATATTTAATTCTATTTCAAATCATTTAGATAAACATCTCATCAATGTTCGAGAAAAGAGTAAAAAAAAATTAAAAAGGAAAACATGTCCTAAATGTGTAAAAATATATTGTGTATGAAAGTTTCAGGTTCCTTTAGAGACGTTCCGAAAAACTTTCGTAACACATAAACTAAGTAGGGGAGGTGGTTTAAACATCATTTTATTGGGGAGATATTCCACATGAATCTGAACAAACATTTTTTGAAATTCCTTAAATTTAAAATTATTGATTTCATTTGCAAGCGAAACATCTAAATGCAGACTTTTTACTCTTTCTCCTAATCTCATATTTTCAATTTTTCAAAAAATTGCATCTTTCTACCTGATTTCAAAAAACTTTCTCTATTTACATTTTTTCTTCATTTAGCTTAAAAATAAATGAATATTAATTTATTTATTTTTAGGATTCAATAGGATTTATTCAGAAAAAACAATTATTTTTCATAGAAAATTCTACAATTTGTTTGAAGTTTTAAATATTTTGTTGATTTTTTTATAGTTGAAAATTAATTTTCTTAGCTGAGAATTTGAATAATCTAGTTTTGGATGAAAACCGATCATTTTTTCAACTATTAGGCCTGCATTTTAAATTTTATTTTCTTTTGTTAAAAAATTAACTATTTTGTTTCAAAAAATATTTTCTGTATAGTTGTAAATAAGTTTTCTTAACTTTCTTAATTTTTTAATGATGATTCATATTTTTTTTTGTTAAACACTCAAATATTTACGTAAAA
This sequence comes from Druon quercuslanigerum, assembly GCA_010014905.2. Taxonomy (NCBI): domain Eukaryota; kingdom Metazoa; phylum Arthropoda; class Insecta; order Hymenoptera; family Cynipidae; genus Druon; species Druon quercuslanigerum. The sequence goes on from JAAAKG020036961.1 coordinate 15,317, forward strand.
GTTAAATCACTTTGTGAAGCGTTCATTTCACTGGTTGAAGATTTTGCTATTTCGTTAAAAAGAGCTATTTATGGATTTTTTTTCAATATTTAAAAATTGATTTTGTGAACAGTAAAATGTATGTAACTGTTCCAATTAAGGTTAAAAATTGATGGTCTTTAGTTAAAAATTCAAGCATTTGGTTAAAAATTTAACTATTTTCTTAAAAATTTATTTTTTATTTTGTACAAAATTAGTTTATGTAAATTAAAATCTCATTTTTCAATTTTTGTTTAAAAATTGATAAGTTTCGAGTTTTAAATTGAAATATTAACTTTTTCAATGATAATTAATCTTCTTTTGGTTAAAATCTTAACTATTTATTAAGAAGCTGATTTACTCTGTAAAGAGTTCCCTTTATTATTTGAAGAGTTGAACTACTATTTGAAAACCTAATTCTATTAGTTAAATGTCTATCTCTTTGCCTAAACATTTGAGATGCGCTTTTATTTAATTCAAGATTTTTCAAGATTCAATTCAAGATTCTTTTCAAAAATTGGTCTCTTTGAATTAAAATATAAATTATTTTCTGCAAAATTTATCGTTTTTGGTAAAAATCTAATTTTTTTGTTTAACAATACAATTAACTAATTAGAAATTATTCTTGCATTATAGATTATACGTTCCTCTGAATTGAAAAGTCATTTTTTTGCCAGAAAAGTTTTTCGTTGAAAATTCAATAGTCCTCTAACAAATTAGTCTTTTTGGCTTGAAAATTCAACTATTTGTTTCAAATTTCAAAAGTTTTTGTTTAAAGTTTAACCTCTTTTGTATTAAGAACCTGATCAATTGCTTAAAATTTTATTTTTTCAGGTAGAAAATACTTCTCCCTGGATTGAAAATTCAACTTCAGGAGTAGAAATTTTTTTAGTTAAAAATTCAACTGTCTTCTAAAAAATTCGTTTTTTTATTAAAGATTGGCTGCAAATGTAACTGCTTGGTCTAAAATTATTCTTTATTTAAATAAAAATCCAAATATGTAATAGAAAAATTGTTTTTCATGTTAAAAAACTCTCTTTTCTGGCTTAAAGGTCAACTGTTTTCTAAAACATTCGCTATTTCAGTTTTATTTGCAAGGCTTAACTTATTCTTTGAAAATTCATCTAGTTTGGTAGAAAATTAATTCATTCTTGAATCAAAATTCAAATAGTTTATTTAAAATGCATTATACTCAAACCTGTTAACGTAGTCGTTTTGTATTAAATTTAATATGACACCTATAAATTAATTTCATCCAGAAGAATTTGTTTCCTATTATATTTTTTTGAAAAAAGATCTACTCACTTAGCTCCACTGTAAATTATGTCGCAGAACTTCCGATTACCAGTCGGGTGCTTTCTCATGAATCTATTAGAGAGATTGAAAGAAGACTCATTTTTCAGAAATACATGCCATTTCAAGCCAGATGTTACATTTTTTATACGAGAAATTTAAAGGAACCTGTATTATCATCAGAGGTAGTTACCATCGACCAGTGCAGATATATTCAACATTCCCTGAAATTAGAAATCAACACATTTAGTTATTATAGTTATAAGTTATTATATATGTAGAAATTTTTTTTAATGTGAACTTTATATGTTTGTTAAAAAAATATCTACTCACTTGGCTCCACTGGGAATTGAACCAAAAAACTTCCACTCTCTGGTCATGTGCTTTCCCAATAAAAATTTAGTTTTTAAATTAAAAAAAGAATTTTCATTTAGTCAGATATAACGTTAACTATTTTCTCTTAATTGAAGGGTTCCTTGATCGATAGTCTTAATATTTAGTTTCACGAATTGTGGAATAAAATCTAAACTAATCGATGTTAACTTCCTCTGATGGTAATACAGATTATTTTAAATTTCTCATATTATTCCCCTACTTTCATGAAAAATCTCAATATTTTCCTTGTTCTGAGACAAATTTGAGATGTTCAAATATTATGTAGGTATGTTTTCTTTTTATGTTAGGCGATTATGAAATGAAACAAAGGAAAAAATGTTTACTCGAAAGTGGGATGTGTTTTCATATATGAGACGTGACCTTGGGGCGTTTAAGATTTGTGTGATGATTTGGTACGAAAAAGGGGAGGGTTTGGAAAAGTTTTAAAAATAGGGTGACGTAGTTTTAAAACAGAAAATTAAATTTTTTCTAGAATGAAATAAAAATTGACTAGAAAACGTATGTTATCGTACAAGTATAATAAAAAGGCCTCAGTAAAATGTAATTTCACATGGAAGCTATTTGAATAGGAACCTTTGTATAAATTTCGGTAAACTTTCAGATATCGAAATTATTCAAATGGGGCAAACTATTGCTAGCTTCGATACACCTTACATGAATATATAAAACCGATGCAATATTACTTTCAACCTTCTGTCGATACTGGGCTCTCACGTGTAAGCCGATTTTCTCTATTTAGGTTCAGAGCACTGTGTATAGGAGAAAAAAGAATATATTCGATATTATCGATATAAACGTGACGCATGTATGAAATTCTATGTATCGATAAAAAATCCACTTCCATCGGATGTTGATCATTATATTTTTTAAAAAATCACAAATTGCAAGAAAAACACAATGAATGATGAAGAGAATTGATTATACGAGGAAAATTGGTACCAAATATTTCAAACAGCAGTTTCTTTAAACAATAATAAATAATCGAAAATTGTTATTAATGGTGTAGATATTGACAGATTCTGAATTGAAACCGTTCTAAATGAAACAAACTTAAATTAAGTTCGATTTTGCAAAACGAAAGTATTTCGAATAAAATGAACAGAAATTGAACTTGTATTTTTTCCGAATAAAAGATTGAAGGATTGATTTAAGATTGAAACTTCGAATATATGACAATTTAAAAAATGTTTCAATCGAAAAAGAAATTTGCAAACTGAAGTAATTTAAATTCTATTGTTTCAAATTAAAAGCATTACAGTTTGAATAATTTGAAATTGAAAACTGTTACATTTAAAAATTATTAGGCTGGGTATCGATACTGCATATATCGAATCTACACATTTAACAACTCTACACATTGCGTGTAGACATTAATTGAAGGTGGTCAACTTAAAAATTGCTTTGAAAACTTTGTATGAATTGATTGGATAGGAATCAACGCTTTTTAAAAAGTATTTCAGTTCACTGTACTTTAATTACGAAATTGGTAATGAAAAATGTCACTAATATTCATTGCATATTCGATGATGTTTACGTTGATGCCTTTTGCAACCAGATTTGTCTTTTCTAGCTTGAGAAATATTTATAGTACTCGTAAGCTCGAAAAATTTATCCTAATGAGTTTTTTTGGTAAAGAGAAAATTATAAGAGTTATAGTATTTTAAAAATACAAAAAAACAAACCAAAATGAACACGTCCTCTCAATCATAAAAAATAAGATAAAAAATTTAAACAGTATATTCTCGAAAAAACAACACAAGAGATAAGCAGAATTAAAAGACAAAAGTAGCTTGAACAAAAAATATTTACAAGTTTGTTATAAACTTTGATTATAAAAATATATTAAAAGTGAAAAAATTAAATTTTGGAAGTAGGATGCAAGCTACAATAATATTGTATTTAACCACATTTTTTGCCTAAATTATATCTTCATTGAATATACACTTACTAGATTTTTAGAAAAACGACACAAGTTGCAGCAAAATGTTTACTAATAATTTTTATTTTGATAGACTGCGCATTATTTTAATGATAAAAAGAATACACTAAGAATACTTTTGTTCCAATACTAATGTATATTATTATTATTATTATTATTACACCATTAGGCCGTTTCCCTTTCGGGGTAGGCGTGACTAGTTCGGTAGGGAGGGGAGTAGTGTGAGGAAGGGGTTATAAAATTTTTAGATTGATCTGGAATTTTCGCGTTATTTATTT